>JAMPIV010018685.1:0-68795 GCA_024509875.1 Oreohelix idahoensis | reverse complement strand
GATCAAGTTTAAGGCTAAGGGGCTTGGACTCAAGCTGAACAGTACCAACTATGATTTGTTTGGCCATGTCTGCAGAATGGAAGAAGGTCAGCTACCATAAGTATAGGAAACTAACAGCCAGGGATCCAGACCTCCAGGGTCACCCAGAGTCCGCTGGGAGGACAATATTAGGCAATCTCTAAAGGACCGAGGACTAGATTGGAACCAGGCCAGAAGGAGGACAGCTGATAGGATAGAATGGCACTCCCTCCTCCAAACCTCTCCACCTCTCAGTAGAAGAGGGATGACTAAGTAGGTAAGTAAGTTTAGGGGCTTAAATTTTTCCTTATATGATTTTGGTGCCTCTGAATGATTCATTTCTGTTTGATACGCCCTGAGAATTTTTTAAGATATAAACTGGTCTAAACATTGACTGTAATGTTTAAGCTGCTTTTCTGAGCCAATTTTTCCACACATAAGCTTTGTCATTTCATCAGCCTGCATGAAAATGAGGAACTCCTTTCTCCTGGTGTTTACCTTCATCATCTCATCTCATCCCGTAACTCGTCATGGGTCGTAGGGGTGCCATGGTGGAAGCATCAGCAGACAGGGCCCCCACTGCTCTCTATCCTCAGCAATGCGTACAAGTGTGGAAAAACCGTGTTCTACCCATTCTTTGATGTTATCAGCCCAGGATTTTCTTTGCCTTCCTCTTCTCCGTTTACCTTCGACTGTTCCCTGGAGGATCGTTTTCGAAAGGGAGTCATGACGAGTTACATGACCAAACCAGGCGAGCTTTCGACGTTTCACTACTGACAAAAGTGGTTCTTGGTGGCCTGCATAGGTGTTTATTTTCTCTCTAACATAGACATTTGTTTTGTGCTCTTTATAGCAAATGCGCAAAATTCTTCCATAACATTTATACTCGAAAGCCTGAATCCTTCGCTCCGTATCTGCAGTGAGTGCCCAGCCCTCACACCCATACAAGAGAATAGATAGTACGAGTGATTTGTATAATTTGATCTTCACAGGAAAACTGATGTTACTTTTCCAGATCACATTCAGCCTTATCATGGCAGCTGAGGCCATCTCAAGTTTTGTCTTGATTTCTTTACTTGATCTTCCATCACTACATATAGTGGACACCAGATATTTAAAGGTGTTAACTTCTTCTAACGTTTGCCCATTTAACGTAATGTTGGTCGGAACATGTTTCTTATGGCTATTCACCAATATCTTGCTTTTTTCTATATTAATTTCCATCCCATACATTCTTGTTACTTGCTCCAGTCTAGGGGTAAGGTCTTGAAGTTCTGATTCTGTTCCAGCTATAAGATCGATATCATCAGCAAAACGTAGATTGCAAAGAGGTCGGCTTCCAATCAATATGGTTGTTTTATAATCGTAGAGAGCCTCCTGCATAATATGTTCTAGATATACAGGGTGTCCATAAAGTCTCTTTACAATTTAACAAATCTATTACAAAGGCAAATGAAAAGACAAATATGTAGAAATTATTACAAAATGAGAAGTAGATATTGAAGTTTTTTTGCCTCATTTAATACACCTCTATATGGACACCATTAGTTGCAGGAAGCACATCAAGATGGTACTCGATTTCTTGCCATGTTCGCTGTAGCATAGCCTCATCAATGGTGGCAATGGTATCACACTTTCATCTTTGGACTATCTCGGTGAAGTTCCCTAGTCACATGGGGGTGTTCTGATTCCCAGATTCTCACATTATGTGTCTTCAGTTTCCCTGAAACATGAAAGGTTGCCTCATCACTAAAACAAACTCGGGTGAGGAACGTTTCATCCTCAGAAATTCGTTCCAGCATGTTAACTGCAAACTCTTTTTGTCTTGGTTTATCATTTGGCTCGAGTGCCTGTAAGAGTTGCACTTTGTAAGCGTACAATCGCAAGTTCTTGTGTAGGACTTTGTGCACTGTTGAACGTGGTAGCTCTAACTGTCTAGCAGCAGTACGGATGGACTTTGTGGGAGAATAATAAAAGGCTTGTCTTACACGCTCGATGTTTTCCTCAGATGTTCTTGGTCGTGCACTCCTTCCTTTATCCAACACTGTCCCTGTCTCCATAAATTTTTTTGTGCCATGCACGAATTGACGGACGTGATGGTGGATCTCTTCCATACTTAGTTCTGTAGTTTCGCTGAGTCTACCTATCCGATGTTGTTTCAATAAACCATCATACACATTGTGCCGTCTCTTGAGGAGTAGCCATTTTTTAAGGGGTTCATTTAACAGTACCTCTTTCATCAACAGGGTACCTGAAATACGATAAAGGTATGTGATTAAAAACTTTGATAACCACTGAATACATAGAACAAATCTGATTAAGATATCTCATCAAATGCCTTTATAATAAATTTGTTAAATTGTAAAGAGACTTTATGGACACCCTGTATATTAAAGAGCACTGGGGACAGGATACATCCTTGATGAACTCCTACAGTTGTTTTGAAAAATTCTCCAATGTCATTGCTTACAAAAACAGCACTGCTTGCTTCCTTGTATAGTGCTTCAATGATACCTGTGATGTTTGTATCAAAATTGAATTTTCTCATTATTTGCCATAAGCCTTCATGCGAGACTCGGTCGAAGGCTTTTGTGAAATCGATGAAGTTATGGTATAAATCGCGTTGATGCTGGAGATGTTTTTCGATCAGTAATCTAATATTGAAGATTTGTTCTGAGGTACTTCTTTTTGGTCTAAAGCCAGCCTGTTCCTCGGACACGATTTCTTCTGATTTTGTTTTATTCTGTTCAAAAGTATCCTTAACATCACTTTACTTGAATGACTAATAAGGCTAATGGTTCTGTAGTTCTTGCACATTTTTAGATTTCCTTTCTTTGGAAGCGGTATTACTAATGGCTGCGCCCACTCTTTTGACCATTTTTTAGTACTCCATATCTTCTGGAAAATTGTTGTCATTATTTTTACTATATCTGGTCCTCCATATTTCAAGAGCTCTGCTGGGATATTATCTACACCCGGTGACTTCCCTCCTTTCATCGAACATATAGCCTCTTCCACTTCTTCCCGTAATATTGCTGCATTTCTGAGTTCCCTGTTTTCACACTTAATGTTGTTTAATATGATATAGTCAGTGTCGAGTTTACAGTTATATAATTCTTTACAATATTCTGTCCACCTTCTCATTACAGCTGTTTTTTTTCATTTTTCATTCAGCAGAGCCCCATTGCTATCTTCTATGACAGTTACCCTGGGCTGTTGGGGTTTTGATAGTCTTCTTAATGTGTCAAAAGCTGCCTTGCTGTTACCTTTTATTAGCCCCGTATTAATGGAATCACATTGATCAGCTACCCATTTTTCTTTGGCCTGTTTCATTTTCTTTCTAATATTTTTATTCACCATACTGTATTGCCATGCTGCTTCAGGAACCTCTTTCTTAACCTTTTTCATTTCCCGCCGTGTATCACATAACTTCAGAATGTCATCTGTAACCCATGGTTTGTTTATTTTCTTTCTTTTACCAAGTATTTCTGTTGCTGATTCAATGAGCACGTCTTTCATGTTCTCCGTGATTGAGTTGATATCATCCTCCAGAAAGTTGAGAGCTGCAAATTTTCCTCCAACAATTGCCTCAAAGATTCCCGCGATTTCTGGATCTTTCAGTTTGTCTAAATTGAATCTTAACTGAGAACAACTGTTTTGATTATAATTATTGTTGAGTTTAAGCTTGAGGTCATCAATACCATGTCGTGATCACTACCAATGTCGGCGCCAGTAAAAGTCCTAGTCTTTGCTTTATTAATACTGGACTTGAATCTTTTGGATACAAGAATAAAATCAATTTGGCCATGTATCTCAGTTTACGGGGCATGCCATGTTGTTCTTCTTGATAACTTATGAGGAAATAGTGTATTTGCAAGAGTTAGTTTATAGTTTACCTTAAGGCCTTGCAATTGTTTTCTTATGACATTCCAGATAGAACTCTGCCACATGGAGGTGTCCAGAGCAAATTTCTTTCTATGGCATCTTTACTTTTTTGAAATTTTCACTCTTGTCTTTGCTTTCATCTAACAGGCCATCATATTTTTCTGTCTTCTTCATACTTTTTTATATTCTTCTAATTTTGCATTGCAAATGTTTTGTAAGCTTTGACCCAGTTTCGTTCTTTTGTGGCCATGCGTGTTGATACATTATGATGATTATCATGTTTGATCGTGTGTGGGTTCGTCTCACTACACCTCAGCAGGCAGGTGGAGTTGATGTTAAGGTTATGATTCTGCTATTTCTAGATGACCAACAGAGCAGAAACCCAATGATGAATGATTTCAACTTGATGAGTGACTTGACTAACAGCGATGACTAACAACGTGAAGGTTTATTTACAGGATCAGATGTTGACAATATGACATGCTCAAATCTTCTTGACTCTCTATCTATTCTTTGTATTCATAGTCATTACTTCTGTACTATAATGCTGTCCGTATTTTCAAATGCTGTCTCTAATGTCTGCGGTGGTCAAAAGCTCGAGAACCACTGTTGTTGCTAATTTCTTCTGTCATTTAAATTCTTTAGCTGTGTGCAACCGTTTTGCACTAGTTGTCTCACTACTCTCTGATATAGATAATCTGACTCTTGTCTCTCTTTTCTAGTAGGTAATGTATGGCGTATCTGGTAGTGACTGGCCTAACAGCCAGGGGTAATAATTTTTGCCACTGTCTATGCTTCCTTACTTCTCACGTTTTAGTAGCTATCTACTCTACTGCACTTTGACTACAAAAGTTTATCATGGCTGGTAACCTCACATACCTGCTGGTCTTGTAAACTCTCACACTTCTCGAAACTGGCAACATTGTACCATCAATCCTGCGCTTACCACATCAAAACTTTAATACAGCAAAAACTTGTTCCCTACGCTAAACGCGTTCAAAACCTGATTGACTAAACTAAATGCATCGATTTCCCACTATGAATAAAAGCGTTCACAAAATCCCGTGCGACACTCACTTCATTCATATTATTCGTAAACCCGAACTCACTCCTTATTCCGCAGGGGACGTCATTATAACTCATCTACCTTTGTTAAATCATTTATAAGTCATGGACTCTTGTCTCATTAAGTTAACTTAAAAGCTGTATGCAAATTTCTGAAAGCGTATTTCTGACCTACACCTATTCTATGTCCAAAATTCATCACTTTTCAAAAGGGACATAACTACCAACTTATCTCCCTTCTCTCACAAATCCACAAACCGTACAATTTGTCACCCTTGACCAAAAATCATAAACCCGTAACTGTCTTATTCAAATTTTGTAAACCGTATTTTGTACACCTAATACTCCCATATCTACCACCCTCATCTGGTATGCCTTTTATTAGTTCAGCTATTTTTAAACATGAATCTTTTCATGTAATACGAGTTCACCTTAGACCTAAAGGTCTTTTATATTTGGACATGCGCCCTAATATAACCATGTGCCCAGCACAAAAGATCAGTTCAGTGACACTTATGTGTCATTAGATCCTCTGTGTTTTCTTCATCTGAAAACACAGAGGACCATTGGTGGCACTTGTTTGTCATTGAGTCTTTTTGTGTTGGGCGTGTTCCGATGCGACTCATGCGAGGAAAAAATATACGACCTCATGCGAGGACAAAAAAAAAAAAAAAGAAGGGACATACGTTTATGTTGGGCGTGTGCCCATGCGACCTCATGCGAGGAAAAAAAAATCAGACGTAAGGGTCTTTCATATTTGGACATGCGCCCTAATCAGTGATGCCACAGCTGGGTATTTCTTACTAGATCTGGGTTTTTTGGGCTTCCGTCTGGGTATCTGGATAATTTTTTTTTTTTTTTTCAAAATCTGCATTAATCTGGGTATATTTGACAATTGACATTTACAATGTATGTATATTCTGTGCATTGAGCATTATACATTATATGTATATTATAATTAAATGTCAAACATTATGTGCTATATATTTTTTATTCCACTTAAATTTAATTCTTTTTTTTTAACCACATCAATGATGTTGTTTTTTGACTCGTTTACATCAGCTATCTATTTCCTGTTATTCTGTTAATGGCTGTCATCTGCAATACTCAGTCATTTTTGCGTTGTGTTATAAAGTATTCTTTTTACATTTTAGACTTAAGCAGATAAACAGCATATTGTTTTTGTTGTTGTTATTATAAGATTATAAAATGAGCAACGATGAAGGTACGCTAGGTAGTTGTGGTAGCATGACGACACACACGCCACCGCGTAAAAAAGTGAAGCCATGGTATCAGCAGACTTTTTGTGCGGAATGGCTAACAGACAGCGAACTGAAGGATTGGATAAAGCCGGACTCTGGTAATCGCTATGCTGCGATTTGTACGGTCTCTTCCTGTACATTAACTAATGCCAACAAAACAGCTTTATTGACACATAAAAGCACACAGAAGCACATGAAAAACTTCGAAGCCAAAAGCAAAACTCTGAATATTAACAAGTTTTTCATCAAACCAAAAGAGCCCTGTCTCCAAGACAAAATTTCTAAAGCGGAGATAGTGTTGTCGGCTTTCATGGCAGAACATAATACTCCGTTTTCGCAAGCTGATCATTTGATTGAATGTTGCAAGCAGATATTTCCAGACAGTTTACATGAGACAAGGGACGTTTCGGGTATTACCCTTCGTCAGCCAGAAACAGGTGACAAAGACAAGAATTACATATAGTTTGTGGCTGACGAAGGGTAATACCCGAAACGTCCCTTGTCTCATGTAAACTGTTATTTGTAAAACTGATTCAATACCGTTTTATTAATTTATAAACTTATATTCCTTACCAGTTTTACAGCAGCCCCTAAATTTATTTCCAGACAGCACAATTTCTAAAAAAAAAGTCACTGAAGCGCACCAAGTCTGCCTATGTGATGCAGTACGGCATTGCTCATTTTGAGCGGCTTGAAGTTATAAACATTTGCAGAAATCAGAAATGTTCTATAATCGTTGATGAGAGTACTGATATTTCTACGAACCAGATGTTGGCAGTCGTTGTGCGATTCTGTGACATAAAAACAAAAAAAAAAGTAGTTGATTCACTGTTAGACCTCATTGAGGTGGAGGATGGGATGGTCTTGGCATGTTTACAGCTGTTAAAAAATTGTTGAGCACGCATGAAATCCCGCTTAGTAACGTCATTGGTTTTGCTGCAGACAACTGTGCCACTTTGATGGGGACTGCAAGTGGTTTACAGGCACATCTGAAGAAAGAGATTCCACGTGCCTTTGTTATCGGATGTGTTTGTCATTCATTTGCACTTTGTGCAAATGCTGCCAGCAACCACCTACCATCTTGGCTTGAAATTTTCATAAAGAATGTCTGCTTCTATTTTTCGCGTAGTAGTAAAAGAAATCTCCAGTTCCAGTTAATACAAGATGTAGTTCAGGCCCAGAAACATCTCCAGTTCCAGTTAATACAAGATGTAGTTCAGGCCCAGAAACATAAAGTGTTGAAGCTGAGTGAAACACGCTGGCTGTCCCGTGAAGCAATCATTGAGAGGATCCTTGAGCAATGGGATGCTCTGCACTTGTATTTCTAATCCGAAGCTTCAGTGGACAACGTCGACGGTGCGAGGCAAATCCTGCAGACGATGAACACTGTTGGTACGAAGCACATGCTTCTATTTGTCGGCTACATACTGGGTAAAGTTAACGTCATGAACATGGAATTCCAGTCCGAGAACTTCCGTCTTCACAAAGTGTACACGAGTGTAACAAGAGAATATCGTTTTCTTCTCAGTATGTTTATTAGGCAGGAAATATTGCAGCATGAGCATCGCACTCTTGCCGACATTGATCCTTCGGATGTACAGGTGCACAAGAAACTGAATTACATTGAGCTGGGTGGACGATGTGAAGCGCAGTTAATGCGACAACCGTTACGAGATAAAGAAGTCCAGTTTCGCAAGGATGCATTGGCATACCTGATTGAACTTTGTACTCAAATACGACGCAGGTTCCCACTTGAACAAAACAGTGTTCTGGCGCAAATGCAGCTGTTGGATCCAAAGCAAGCTCTCGATATCAACAAACCTTCTGTCATTCCATTAGCAGCGCAGTTCCCAACAGTTGTTTCAGAAGAGAGCCTTGATCGTCTGTCTGATCAATGGCGAGAACTGGCATCGTACCGAAAAGATCTTGGACATCTAGTGGATGAGGATCCGCCCGCATTCTGGCTGGGACTGCAACAAGTAATAGATGCTAATAACCAGAAGAAATTTGATGTTTTGGCTGACCTCATGTGCACGCTTATGGCACTACCTCACTCCTCAGCATGCGTCGAAAGAGTGTTTTCGAAGGTTAACTTAGTTAAAACTAAACAAACCAACATGCTTTTGTGTGAAACAGTTTCCAATCGAATACTAGCCAAGCAAGCAGTTGCCAAAGATGGAGTTTGTCATAAGTTTAATCCTAGTAAAAGCGTGGTTGAAGATGTGCGTGAAGGACGTTGTCGGCAGAGATATGCAAAGATTTTGGAACTTCACAATCAAGATTACACGTTGTCAATTCATGCATATGATCTTGACGAAGGAGAAGTTGTCGACGTGGATGCCGAGTCTCTGACAAGTGACATTTTTCAACAGTAACAAGTTACAAGAGACATGGTACGCAACCAGACGATACGTCAAGGCCTAAATCCCACCCGTTAAGGTAGACCCAAATAGAACAGTCCCCAACTAAGATGGTTCGGCCATGTCTGCAGAATGGGAGAAGATCGGCTACCACGACAAGCATGGGAAACAAAGAGCCAGGGATCCAGACCTCCAGGACGACCCAGAGTCCGCTGGGAGGACAACATTAGACAATCTTTGAAGGACCGAGGACTAGAATGGAACCAGGCCAGGAAGAAGACAGCTGATAGAATAGTCTGGCGCTCTCTCTTCCAAACCTCTACACCTCACGGTAGAAGGGGAACGACTAAGTAAGTAAGTACAAGTTAAAACTAACATTTTATATTTAATTTGAGGAACATTTTGTTAATGTAAAAATGTAAGTATATTACTGTTAAAATATCTCATTTTCAAGAGTTCATCTATCTATCTATCTATCTATCTATCTATCTATCTATCTATCTATCTATCTATCTATCTATCTATCTATCTATCTATCTATCTATCTATCTATCTATCTATCTATCTATCTATCTATCTATCTATCTATCTATCTATCTCTCTCTCTATCTCTCTCTCTATCTATCTCTCTATCTATCTCTCTATCTATCTCTCTCTATCTATCTCTCTCTATCTATCTCTCTCTCTATCTCTCTCTATCATCTACCTATCTATCTATCTATCTATCTATCTATCTATCTATCTATCTATCTATCTATCTATCTATCTATCTATCTATCTATCTATCTATCTATCTATCTATCTATCTATCTATCTATCTATCTATCTAATCTATGTATTAATGTTTATTTTTATTTTTATTTATTTTATTTTTACATTCATTATTATTATTATTATTCTTTTTTAATGTTAAAAACGTACTTTAATAATGATGATTATTGCAAATGTAATATTACTTTTATAATGATAAATGCCTTAATAATGCTTATAGTAAATGTGAGGATGCCCAATGGGCTGATCACCCGTTGGCTTGTCACACCGATTACGGAAACAACGGCAGATGGATCTATTTGTTGTTGCCCTAAAGACGCCGCTAGGCGTGATGGGAAACTACAACAGAGAAAATCAATCTGCTGTTGCCCTTAAGACGCCACAAGGCGTGATGGCCTCTGACTGCTTGGTCGGTCTTTGGCTAAGGACGGAAGAAGAAGAAATGTGAGGATGAAAGGATATAGTATATATGAAGAGAGAGAGGAAGGGCAGAATGTCAGACGGGCCTGCGTGCCCAATTCTTAACCCTTTGAAAATAAAGTTCGTTCGTTCGTTCGTTCGTTCGAGTTCATATATTGGGGTGTTATTAAAATCATTTTTATTTAATTGTGAATTTTTGGTAATTAAAAAAAAATATTAAAAAATGAAGAAATACATAAAAATTGGTAGCACACAGATTATTTGTGCTAAAGATGCACATAAAAGATTATGTAAGCATCGTCTATCCCGTGTATTTGAGGCATAAAATAATCTGGGTATTTCTGGGTTTTTTTTTTTTAGAAGAACATCTGGGTTTATCTCTAGAACTTGAGTGGCAACGCTGGCCCTAATATAACCATGTGCCTGGCACAAAAGATCAGTATAGTGACACTTATGTGTCATTAGATCTTTTGTGTGAAAACACAGAGGATCATTGGTGACACTTGTGTGTCATTGAGTCTTTTTGTGTTGGGACATGCGTTTATGTTGGGCGTGTTCCAATGCGACTCATGCGAGTTAATGCGACCTCATGCGAGGAAAAAAAAATGCGACTTCATGCGAGGAAAAAAAAATGGACATGCGCCCTAATATAACCATGTGCCCGGCACAAAAGATCAGTACAATGGCATTTATGTGTCATTAGATCTTTTGTGTGAGAACACAGAGGATCATTACAGTGACACTTGTGTGTCATTGGGTCTTTTTGTGTTGGGACATGCGTTTATGTTGGGCGTGTGCCAATGCGACTCATGCGAGTTAATGCGACCTCATGCGAGGAAAAAAAAGCGACCTCATGCGAGAAAAAAAAAACACACAAGCTCTTCACATTGGCAGCTTGAAGAATCATGTGGCTGCAACTATGTTAGAGAGCAAGAAAGGAAAAGACTGATCTTAATGTAGATAATGTATTTACTGTCATTTGTCGAGATGCCATCTACATTTGCAGACCAGCAGAGGTCTAGCTAGCCATTATTGAATATTCTGTTTCAGTATGTTACTGATATTTAGGAGTTTTAATTTCACAAAGTGAAATATTTGTGGAGGAATAAAAAAGGTATTTTTCTTCAGATTGAAACAGTTCCCCGTGTTAACATCATCTGTATCAACAATGGCATAACTACAAGCTGTGAAGAAATTCTGAATTTGAAACGTGTTTAGGATTAATTTTTAACAAGTAATGGGATTTTATGTTATGTTCCTGCTGCACAGCACTTTTCAGGAGATTGTGTTGAAATTTGTATAGGGCTCACAAAACTATGACCTTTAAGAAGCTGTGTAAAAGATTTTTGTGTAGCAATATTATGAGCAGTTGTTGACCATTTTCAAAGTTCTATCACAGCCTTGTAGAGCATGTTAGCCATGCTAGATTTAAAGTATGAGATTTCATACCTGTATTCTCATTATATACTCTGCCAGTGAAGTAATGTATTTTAACCATCACGTTTTTAAACTTATTGCACGCACATTTTATATATCATGTGTAGCAACCAGTCTTCTTGTTTCTGCTCTGTGTACATTTTTGACATCCCTGTCAAGAGATATTTTAGAGTAATATTGTGTCATTGTTTAACCAAACAATTCTAGTTTTCTTAGTTTGTCAGAAGTTTTAAGTATATATATTTTTATGGTATTTGTTGTTGTATGCTTAGTGTCACCGTGGTGGTGAACTCCTAGGACTGGTTGCGGCACCAATTAGTAATATGTCACAGTGCCATGTAGTAATCTTATGTGACTGTGTGCCCTGTATATGAATATTGGCACTAATTGTTAATCAACGAACTAGGTGACTGGGGCAGACCTAGTCGTCGGATTTTCTATTTTGTCAATTTAGTCTATTGACAATCTTCCAAGTAAGAGTATATCTTAATACTTGCCATCACCGCCAGAGCTGACTATTCCTGGATGATATATCTCAAGCTTCCAACCTCACTCGTTCCATCCCTCCTTGTGATGTTACTTAGTGACAACTTCGTATAGTGGTGATTTTCTTTATATCCAGTATCTTGTTTACTCTAGCACTCAATAACCTTTTAGAGACTTAACCCAACTTGAGAAACGTTCCATCAAAACAAACATTTTATTTACATCTCAGAAGTTCATCATAACAGAAGCATGTGGTACAAATTCCAGGTACAAACATTTCCTAACTGTCTCTTGTATGTCCCATTCCTCCTGGGCACATTCATGTACCTATGCATATATATATACGGTAGCTCTCTACCTGAGAACATTATCAGATATGGTTTATACCTATTTTCTTCCCTTAAGGCTATTCTATTTATTCTGGCTTCTCCAAAGCCTTTCATCAACTCTTTCCTGAGTTGTTTTCTCTCCTCTACTAATCCTGTCAGATTTGACTCATATTAATCAAAATACCATCATCTTAAAATTCATATATGCCAATTAGCACATTGGGTACACCTGTTGCAGTATCCTCATACTTATACCTGCTAGAGAGCGCATGTTTCATCCTGTAAATACAATCACCCTTCAATTTCTTACTCATCTTACTTGTAACAGTCAATGTTGCAAAGTTCATTACACAATAGCCCAGCACGGCTATTAAATCCATATTCTTCTGTAAATCTTCTCAGATGCTTACTTAGTCTCATTTTATCCACCTCATAGTCAATTTTGTAGCTTCAGCTTCATTTCTCATTATCCTGTGCTCACTTAGTTGTAAGCGTCGTTAACCTTGTAATACTTTATTTCAGCTTCTGAAATCATTCTATTCAATGTCTATCAAAAGTTATGAGTCAAAGGACCTACTTACTTTGGTTTCACAGAATCCTCACAACACTCATATTTCTTATTATCACCCCTTATCACTAAGCCTATACTTTAAACACAGCTTTGTCTTTCATATGTGAATAGATTCTACTACTCTAACTAGGTCTATAGGATTCTTCAGAAGTATTCATTCTGTTTCCCACAGAAATTGAACTTGAGCCTGGCAGAAAACACATTCCTGCCACTCTACGTCCTTAACCAGGACTGCTCCTCCGAAAAATGCGACCGCTCACCAGCGTGTCCAAGTGTGTTCTCCTCTATAAAATCATTATCAGCTGATCTGTCCTTGTTTACTGTAAATTCATTGGTTCCTCCTATTCTCCACTCAGCTGGAATATGTTCACGCTTATTCGCTGTATAAACAACTCAGTGAAGTGTCATCCGTTGTCCTGGTAAACTTTTCACGTGCATATTTTTTTTTCTCTCAACTCACTTAATCATATAAGGGAGGTAATTAACCGTTGTCTCCCTTTGCATAATTTGACTTAACCTTATATTGTCTTCTCTAAAGCTTGCTATACAATTCTTATATGTACATTTTCTAAACCATAATTACCAACTCACCAAATCTACTTAAGTGTAATTAAGCACTTTCCTCCCCTGACCTTAATATTCAGAGTCTCCTCCCTTTGATCAAAGTATTATTTCACTCATTTTATCTCCCTTTTAGCAAGACAAACAGTCTCTATTCAAATCCATTCTTATTTCTCAAACCATTTTTTTTATACTTTCCCCCTTAACCAAAACCAAATCACCACTTATAATTCCTGCTTGAGCATTTATAATGCTCCTAGCAAACCCAACGGCCTAATATCCGGCTTTTGGCTGGGATCATGTGTCTAGACGCAGGGACCAGTAGTGACATTTATGTCATGAGGTCCTTTGTGTAAGAACATAGAAGACCACTACAATGACACATGGTGTCATTGGGTCTTCGTGTGTTGGGACATGTGGTCTTGACCAGAGCCGGGTTTGGGCGGGGACAATGCGACCTCATGCGAGGAAAAAAATATGCGACCTCAAGCGAGGGGAAAAAAAAATAAAAAAATAAAAAAAATAAAAAAAAAACTAATATCCGGCTTTTGGCTAGGATCATGTGTCTACACAATGGGACCAGTAGTGAAATTTATGTCATGAGGTCCTTTGTGTGAAAACACGGAAGACCACTACAATGACACATGGTGTCATTGGGTCTTTTTGTGTTGGGACATGTGGTTTTGACCAGAGCCGGGTTTGGGCGGGGGCCAATGCAACCTCATGCGAGGAAATTTAAAAAAAAAAAAAAAAAGGGGACAGGGTTTTACCCGCGGCTCTCTTTGCCTATAGAGAAGTCCCTAATGAACACACAGGATTTTCTCCCTTCGAACTTGTCTTTGGCGCGCGTCCACGCGGCCCTATGTCTTTATTACACGATCTCATCACTGCCGATGATATTAGCGATGAAACTCAATCCTCATATGAGTATGTCATTGCTCTTAGACAAAAGATCATTGAGGCATGTAAGCTAGCAACTGCTTCATCAGAAATTGCTAAAGAGAAGGCAAGACAGTTTGCTAACAAGAATAGATGTCTACGACAACTTTGTCCAGGTGACAAAGCATTCGTCCTACTCCCCAGTAGGGAAAATAGACTTCTTATTGCATGGAAAGGTCCGTATGCAATAGTCTCTCGGATTTCCGATGTTGACTATGTGGTCGATATTGATGGAAAGCATAAAACTTTCCACATAAACATGCTTTCGGAATTTCACGAACGTCCGGACTATTTGCTGCCTATTTTCCAGGCAACGGATGATGCTCCTGCACCTCACGGTCATTATTCATCCCTGTCTGTCATACAGGATGAGGAAGCTACCTTCTCTGATGTCAACCTTCCCCTTCCAGTGGTTCCATTACATTCCACGGAATCTTGGAAAAACGTTTCTGTTTCTCCTAATCTTTCTGGTGACGAACATCGACGAGACTTGTCGATGTTACAAACATTTCAGGATGTTCTCACTGACATTCCTGGACACACAGATGTCATAGAACATGACATAATTCTTACCGACAATAATCCAATTAGGGTTATGCCTTATCCTATTCCTATACACTTTCAGTCGCAAGTGGAAAAGGAATTGGATGAAATGATTCAATTAAATATAATTGAACCATCGACTTCACCATATTCTTCTTCCATGGTTATTGTCCGGAAGAAGGATAAGAACATACGAATTTGTGTTGATTATCGCAAATTGAATCAGGTCACAAAGTTCGATGCTGAACCGATGCCTTTGTTAGAAGATCTACTGATTAGACTTTCTAATTCTAGATTCTTCACTAAACTTGACTTGTCTAAAGGTTTTTGGCAAGTGCCTTTAGCAGAGCATGCCAAACCTCTTACTGCTTTTTCTACACCTAGGGGTCTATTTCAATGGAATGTTATGCCTTTTGGTCTCATGAACGCCCCTGCCACTTTCGTTCGCATGATGCGTCGAATTCTGTCACATCGTTCGGATGTCATCGCATACTTAGATGACATCTGTCTCTTCAGTGATACCTGGGAAGATCACTATTTAGGGTTATATGACTTACTGTCCACTCTACGTGAGAATAATTTGACAGCGAAACCTTCTAAAGCTTTTGTTGGTTTTGGTGAAATCTCTTTCCTGGGTCATCGTGTTGGTCATGGTCTCTTGAAGACAGAAGACCACAATACTTCCAAAATACTGAACATCTCTGTTCCTAAAACGAAGAAACAAGTTAGGAGTCTCTTAGGTTTAATTCAATTTTATGGGAGATTTATTCCAAATTTATCTTCGATCATGGCACCTCTCTCAACATTGTTGAAGAAAGGTTCGCCTAATCTGGTCCGTTGGTCTGAAGAATGCCAATCTTCACTAGACCAAATCAAGAATATATTTTCTTCTCCTCCCATCTTAAGATTACCTACTCTTGATAGGACTTTTGTTCTTCGGAGTGATGCTTCATCCACTGGGATTGGAGCAGCACTGATGCAAGAATATGCAAATACTCTGCATCCTGTTATGTACATTTCTAGAAAACTAAATGCGGCAGAGAGGAACTACTCGGTTTTAGACCGTGAGTTGTTAGCGATGGTTTGGTCAATTCTAAAGCTACAAAGATTCCTCCTGGGCGCACATTTCATTCTAGAGACTGATCAGAAAGCTCTTACAGCTATTCAGACTAAGAATTTGAAGAGTTCGAGATCCACTCGATATGCTATAGCTCTTCAACCTTTTCACTTCACGGTACGAGCTATCCGTGGTGCGGATAATGTGATGGCTGACATTTTGTCTAGATGCCCACATGACTCCAACTAATACTTCTGTCCTATATTTCCATATATTACAGAGTCATAACACACCTATATTTCTACAATAGATTAGCACATCTGTACTTACTTTATATGTACACACTATCGTGCTTTGTTGTCATCTTCTTCTGTTCGTTTTTTAAGATGATAGAGGAGGACTGAGTAGTTAATATAAGGGCCGTTAGTTTACTAAACAGCCACAATTATTAATAATGTATTGTACCTTATGAAGCATATTAGTTATTAATTAGCATTATATTGCTTGTACTTTCTCAGAATGTCATTGTTGAGCTGAGGACTTACCTTACTAGTATCAAGCATGACGAGTTCTAGATTGTGTACTTACCCTCGGAATACCAGAGCATATGTCCTGGATCGTCATGTAGTTTAACTTTACTATGTACTTATGTCATTACATGTCAAAGAATGTACTATTTAAATTTTCCTATCAGATTTGTACATCCATTTTTAAAGACAATATTAGAGTATGCTGTTTAATGATGATTATGGTAACTTGCATACGTATATTGTGTTTACATGCTAACGTGATGTGTGTTGGTGACACCTCCCCGATGTGAATATTTTTTGAGACATATTTATTTTTCTGTTGAGGTATATCCTCACCAGACACTCTATATTTAGCCTCATGTTAGGCAATTTAATTAATTATCAGCGCATAATTCGTGCGTTTTGAGCCGCTTATCGCATGCTCTTTGATATTTAAAAAAAAAATATGTTCCACATTTTTTTTTATCGGGAGGAGGTGGTGATATGTTGCGTGATAAATTCTCGCAACATCGTTTTATTACAATATCTATTTTATAACGCAAGGGCAACAACTGCTTGAAATTTATAGTCACTTTTCTCGGTAAGCATTTGTCTTCCCGCGTTGGTATTGAATGCAGTTAAGTTTTGAGCTGTGGTCTTTTTGCGCTGGACTGCGCATGACTGGTCTTGTTTTTTGGTCGATCGGTTTCCGCCCACCACTAGTGGAGTGAGCGATTTGAATGGCGAAAGAGATGCCTCGTTGAAGAGGGGATCTCCGCTATTTTTTGTTCTGTCAGGGATGTGTAGTCCTCTTAATGGATATTTCGTTTATTCGAGATAATACCTCTAGTGTTTCCCACATGTCGGGAGGCGTGATATTTCTGTGTATTTCCTGAAAGCAAGGTAAATTGACTTTTCTTTAACTCTATCGATTTTGGGTCGTGAGCGATTTCGATTCATCATAGCCTGTCTTCGAAAGTCGTCGTCACGAGATGTTTTCCCAGCTCACATGTCGCTGTATTGTCCTGCATCGGTTGATGCATGGCCCAAGGACCATTACTTGCTACTTTGTTAAATGAACTAGGTTTGGAAAACCTTTATTATCTAGAGGATATTTTTGAGGACATTATTTATACTTCGGCAGACGTGTCTGTCTTGCTGAAGTCAGACTAAGGAGAGTGAACTGATCTCATACATCTGGTTATCTCCTGGCTGTTATAGAAAAGGATGGAGTTTTTCACCTGACTACATTTACAGCACTATGAAATATAACATGCATCTGACTCATCATTGTAATGCTGTCTACCGTCTATTGCTGTATTGAATGTTGCTGTGATAATGACTGTTTGATGTGCCTACATATTCGCGTAACCATTTTGTCACTGTAGCGTCCACAATAAATAATGAAGAAAAACGTCAACGGCTGTTACAAGAATCATTGACTTTATACGTCGTGAGTTTACTGACGTCCTATGTGGATTGCCCTGTTATTTTTGTGTGAACATTGTTTGACTGAACACATCTGCACACTACACAAAAACCAGACATGCGGATACCATCCATCATCATATGGCATCACGCATCAGTGACACTTAGCTTTCTGTTAAGGACAGTTACTACTGGCAGATTCTTGCTTGTTTTTATGGGATTTGTTTGTTTTTGTGTGTGTGGTAAGTTAGACAATCTAAATTGTTTAACAGGAAGATTTGTTTTATCTTCGGTATGTCTATCATCATTTTACTCATCTTTCATTTTGAATCAAATAAATCACAAAAATGATTAAAAATAAAAAATAAAAAAAAATTCCTTTTCTTCTTTCAGTCCAGTTAGTTTAGCTACATCCTAGGAAATTTGGTGCTGTATGGCTTTCACTTCTTTAAGCAATGCCTCTGCACTTTTCTGCGCATTCACATTTTCCAATGTTGTAGCTGAAATGTCTGGCTCGCTGTTTTCTTTTGTTTTGTTAGTTACTTTCTGATCTTTTTCTTTTGACAGCTGCGTTTTAATAGTTTTAATTTCTTCTTTTACAGACTTGATTTCTTCTGCAACTTACTGTTTGTGTTTTCTTTTATTTCTTTAATTACTGTTTTAAATGGTTTTCTTGTTAAGATGGATTTCTATAAGTATCTAGAAAACTTTTTACAGGACAGGTATTTTGCTGTACAGGTGAACAATGATAAGTCAGAAATATATGAACAACAGAATGGGATTCCTCAGGGATCAATGATTTCACCTTCAATTTTCACTATAGCTGTACATGATTTAGAAGATGAATTTAACGACATTAGGAATGCATTATCACAATTTGCAGATGACTGTGCCATTTGGCGATCTGGAAAAAACTTGGACCATGTTTACCAAAAACTTCAAAAACAAATAGACAAAGTTTCAGAGTGGATGAAAAGTTGGGGTTTCCAAATTAATGTAAACAAAACAGTAGGTATGATATTCAGCAAAGAAAATTTAAAAAAAAAAATAACAAAATCAAAATAACCATTAAAGTACAGAAAATATGTACCTCCTCAACAACTAGATTTCTGGGCATGACTTTAGATAAACAACTAAATTGGAATAAACATATAGACAATTTAGTAGAAAGCTGTAGGGGGCCCCTAAATATACTAAGGATAGTAAAAGGTAGTGGATGGGGGAGGGGGGGGGGGCAGCAATAACATAATGCTTACGTTCTTTAAGTCTTTCATCAGGGGGAAACTAGATTATGCCAGCATAGTCTATGATTCCGCTGCAGCTTCTAACAAAGCAAAACTAGACAGAGTTCAAAACGCAGTCATGAGAACCATTGCAGGTGCATTTATATCAACACCAGTAGAAGCACTAGAAGTAGCTCTTGGCATACCGCCCCTTGGTTTAAGATGAAAAGAACTAAGATTAAATTATTGGAGTTAAGTAGCACTAGAAGTGACCCACCCAGCACATAAAGCATTTGTCAAAAACTAACCAAGGGTTTGGGACGTCCCCTTAAATAAAGAAAGATATCCAACAGGGTGGAGAACTATAGAAGATCTAACACAGTTCAAAGAACTGTCAAACACAATTAAAAATAGTAATAAATATAGAAGCACAATACCACCCTGGGAACTAAAAACACCAATCATAGACTACTTACTTATTGAAAAGATCAAACAAAACATAGAAGATAACGAAGCCAAAACGATAAGTAGAAAGTTCATAAATCAACTTACAAAACCAAATCTGGCCATCTACACTGATGGATCCAAGGGTGATAGTGGGCAACTAGGTGCAGGAGTAGTAATACCAGAGTGGGGAATAAAGAAGAGCTACAGTGTAACTGAAGGGGCTTCGATTTTTACCACAGAGATGGTAGCAATTCTAAAAAGTTTAGACAAAAGACAATAGTTATTTAAACTTAATACAAAATTAATAAATAAAATGACACTAAATACCCCAATTATAACCAATTTTCAGGTTGAACAGGGTAGACCAAGATGGAACGAGAAGAGGCAATAATGGTCAGCTGTTAAGTGCCCGCTCTCCACCCATCACCTTTTCAAAACAACAACAACTGTGATAATGATCTTGCTTTGCTTAGGTACTCGACCTTAACTAACTCAAGCGTTGGCGTAGCTGGTGAGTCCTGTTTAGGGCTTTGTGCTGGCAGATAGATAATGTTGGTCCTCTTCAGGACTTAGTTTCTATCAACGCTGATCGGGTTAGCAGTCAACAGAGTTGACTATTTTGTGGATGGTAAATGTGCTCTGATATAACCACATAGGTTGAAAGGAACGCGCCTCGCCAGAAGAAGGAAAACAAGAACTGATAATTTGCATTGTTCTGGCTTCTGAGAAGAACCGGCCCCGACGCGAGTAATTGGGGCAGCCTTGCTCTCCGGCTGACTGTCTTTGTTCTTTGCAGATTCATGTTTGCTGTCAAGTGTTGACGGGCTTCTATAGATTTTCCTCTTTTTTGCTTGTGGCTTGGTACGAACCATTTTAGTATATTGCTATCCGCATGGGCTCAACGGACCGATGAACGGGAGAACGATCCTTACATGAAGGAAAATTGACACTACGCCCGATGAGCAACCCAGAGCTTTGAAGGCAGAGGATAACCAGGCTCCGAATCCTGACAAAGCAACACCACCGCTAAAACAAGATGTCGGGGCGGTAGCTCCATCGTGCAGTGACCAGGCAACATCTGCAAAACATGGCCACAAAACTTCGACGGCAGAGGGCAACAATGCTCTAAAGCCCGACAAAGCAAAACCACAGCCAAAACAAGATGTCATAGTCGAGTCTCCATCATGCAGGGACCAGGCAACTTCGGTAAAACGAGACCAGAGGCAGAACGTGAATCCGTCCCGCAGACCACACGTTCAAACTGTGACGGAAGTCGGAGCGTGCCAACTTCGCAAGCAAAGAAATGCCGTTTCTCACAAGGCACTACAGAAGAGGATCATTAAGATCACTCAGATGTCTGGAGGTGAGGCCTCGCTCAATGCCCTACCCGACGATAAGGTGATCGGTATCCTCGAGACAATAACGGGCAGGAGGAGTATAACTAGAGTTACAAGACACGAAAAAGGAGTTATAATAGCTCTAAATAACACGGAGAAGACAAACGAACTGATGATCGAACTAGAGTCCGGACACAAAGAAGTCCAGCTGCCCCACCAGATTAAAGTTACTGTGGAGATCTACAAGAAGACCAAAAAGATAGTTGTAAGAGGGGTCGACAACAATTGGTCTACACAAGAAGTTCACAGCCGCCTGCAAACAGAAAACAAGAGTGTCAAAATAACACAGGTTGAAAGACTGAAGACATGGGACAAGAAGGGCACAAACCTAGTTATCCTAACTATCGAAGGGACTTCAAGACCAAGTCAACTAAATCTAGACGATAGATGTCGAAAAACAGAAGAGTACATCCCTCCTGTTATGCAGTGCTCAAAATTCCAGCAATTTTCGCACACTAAGAAAACCTGCAAGAGAGAGACAGTTTGTCGGTACTGTGCGGTAAGACACTCTTACAATGAATGTCCTCACGCGAAAAAGGATACAAACTATAAAGTGCGCAACTCCAACAGAACCTGCACAAACTGTCTCGGGAACCAGGGGGCAAGATACCGTGGCTGTCCGATCTTCTATGAGACAAAAGACATACTGAAGGAATCTGTAACTAAAAACGTCTCCTTCAGAGAAGCAAGATACCGAGTAGCTTCAGGTGGCACTGCTAAACAGGAACAGCACACAAGAACCCAATTAATATAACTTACCATAGAGGTGCGAGACATAAAACAAAAACTCAAAGTCGAGAAGAACAGACAGCACAACGAAAACACGGATACCATAAGAGACGAAACAATAGGAGCCTTACAGAGCGCCCAGGCAATGTTACAGAACTTGAAAACTATTCAACACCAAATAGAAGTCGACATCGCCAAACTCGCAGAGCTAAAGGAAGAGAACAAAGAAGTCCTCAAAAGAATTGAAACAGAGAGAAGGATCATCGAGGATATCATAACAAAAAGCAATCAAGGAAGAGAAAGAAGCAAAGAAACTAAAGACAAAATAATTACCGAAACCCTAGAGGAACGCATACCAAAAAGCAATCAAGGAAGAGAAAGAAGCAAAGAATCGGAACACAAAATGATTACCGAAACCCTAAAGGAACTCCTACCAAATATAATAAGGACAGTCATGATCAACACACAGCCAAAAAAAGACAACAACGAGTAGGGATCAAACAGGCAGCTGGTGGTCCTTTTCAGGACCAGTCATTTCCAGGACTAGGAGCGTGATACCAGCGAAGACGTTAACACCCTATATACCCCAATATAACCGTTTTTAACCCTTCAAAGGTTTTTGGTAGAACAGGGTATAACAGCAAAATAACAGACGTAAGGGGAAAAAAAACTGATAATACATGAATACAGACTAGCTCGGGCGTTGGCGCAGCTGGAGAGTCCTTTTTAGGGCTTTATGCTAGCAGATAGATAATGTTGGTCCTTTTCAGGACTTAGTATCTTTCAACGCTGATCTGGTTAGCAGTCACATTTTCTAATTTCTCGCTACAACAAAGACTCTTGGACTATTTACCTTCTGCCGGGAGATCATACTGGTCAGCAGACTCCCATCCCACAATAAGAACACATGAATATCCCGCAACCACATTCTACCCCATACATCATCCTTCACGTCCTAATCTACCACATTTATACTTTCAACAGCCCTGTTATCAATGACATTTTAGTGATCATCAACTTCACAAAATATGGCTCCCACAATCACAACGGAATACCCAAATCGTCAGGGACTCAGGTTGGGACATCTGAATGTTTGTCATCTCTACAATGTGAGTAAATTGGCTGAAATTACTTCCATTCTCTATAATAACAATGCATACTTTCATATTTTTGGTGTAACAGAAACTAGACTTAATGAACACATTTCTATCCAAGAACTGCAAATTGCAAATTATGAAATTTTCCGTCGAAATCCATCAATTAGGTTTGAAACTGGTGTGGCTGCCTATGTGCACACAAGCATCAATGCTATAAGACGCGTTGATCTTGAATGTCCTGAAGTTGAATGCATGTGGCTGGAAGTCCGACTACCACACACTACCTCTATATTAATTGGCTTTATATACCGCAATCCGGATGCCAGAATGGAATGGCTAGATCAGTTCTCGGACATGATGGACAAAGTCTGGATAACTTCTTTGGAACTATTAATAATGGGAGACTTCAATATTGATGCCTTGAAGCGAAACGTTAATTGGGATAATTTGTATGCCCTGTACAATCTGAACCAGTTGATATCGCTACCAACCCGTGTCACAGACAAGTCATCAACCTGCATAGATCATCTGTATGTTACTAACACTGCTCACACCATTGAAGTCTGCGTTCCCGTATGTGGTCTAAGCGATCACTACCCCATAGGTTGCACCTGGACCAAAAAGAGAGTTCGAATTCCTAAACTCTGTCACCAGGTTGTACAAGCACGAATATTCCAGAATTTTGATAGCTCCAAGTTCTTGTCTTATCTCTTAGCGACACCTTTTGATAATGTCTATGGAGTATCTGACCCGACTGAAGCCCTAGAAATATGGCTGACAGCATTCACTTCAGTTCTTAAAAAACATGCTCCTGTGCGTATAAAACGTGTCAAGTCAAGAATTATGCCTCCATGGATAACATTGGAATACCTGAAAACTAGGCAACAGCGAGAATATTTCAAGAAGATTGGAGACCATGCAAGCTATAGAAAATATAGAAACTTAGCGCAGTACATTTTAAGGAAATCTAAAAGACAGCACCTCAGATCCATTATTGACGACGGCCGGAGCTCATCTAAAATCTGGAGCGCTATTAACCTTCTCACAAATGTACGCCGGCATAACCTCCGACAGTAAGCTACAAACATTAATGCTGATGAATTTTGCCAGTTCTTCTCGTTGATCGCACGAACATCCGGGATAAATCATCAGCAACTGAATTGTACTGCTCTTTCTGATTTCGTTCAATCGAGGTTAAACGAAGCCCAACCTTCCTGAATTACCTTTACTGTCAATCTCGGAGGTCTCTATTTTAATTAAATCATTACCTCAGAAGAAATCGTGCGGTGAAGATGGAATATCTTCGAGGATACTTCAGATTGCAGAGCCTGTTGTATGCGACTCACTCACTTACATTTACAATCTGTGCCTCACAAAGAAAGTGTTTCCTCAACGACTGAAAACAGGCTTAGTGGTACCAGTACCGTACCTAAAAAAGGTGATAGTAATGTCGTCACAAACTACCGGCCGATTTCCCTACTATCAGTCATAACTAAACCTCTTGAACGACACATGTATAAACATATTCTTTCTTCACTGAACAGCTACAATCTTATACATGAAAACCAATCTGGATTTCGACCCAAACACTCTGGTCAATCCTTGTTGACTAAGATTACCGAAATCTGGCATTCTAATATCAACTGCGAAAAAATAAATGGAGTATTATTAATCGACCTTTACAAAGCATTTGACACAATTGACCACTCGTTGCTGATACAAAAGCTTGTGGTGTACAAATTTCATCCACAAGTGATCACATTAATAAAATCATTCCTTGAAAACAGAACACAACGAGTCTTATACAATAATGTGCTCTCTAAATCGTACACCACTACAATGGGTGTCCCGCAGGGTTCGATACTAGGACCCTTACTCTTCAGCATCTTCATCAATGACCTGCCCTTGTCATTGCCACATGACGATTGTCTTATGTTTGCTGATGATACCACAGTAACAGTAGCTGGCACAGACATTAATACTGTTTAGTCTCTTTTACAGCATCACCTGGACATTGTACAAGATTGGTGCACTATTAATAGTATGTACATTAATAAAAGCAAAACTCAATCTTTGATTATCTCAACCCGCCAAAAGATTCTGCACTGTCAACCAAATACGTTATCTTTATCTCTAGACGGAGAACGTATTAAGCAAGTTACGGACCACAGCCTGTTGGGTGTGGTCATCGACCAGTCTCTAAGCTGGAAGTCACATGTCTATTTCATCGCAAACAAGATCTCACAAAAATTGTTTCAACTCTCAAAAATCAAACATTTTTTATGTCCGCACTCTAGACTTATATTCTATTATGTACATATTCAAAGTCACCTTTCTTATTGCTCAAATATCTGGAGTCGCTGTGGCTTATCGTTTTTGAAACGCCTAGAATCCCTACATAAAAGGGCGCTACGACTTGTTTGCCTGAATGATAACATTCCCAGTGCTCAGCTATTTTCACAGCTGAATGTTCTTCCTCTTAAAAAATTCTTCTTCTTCCAAGATCTCCTATTTGTGCATCAAATTTTACACGGCAGAACGCCTTCATACTTGCAAATGTTCTTTCGCTATAAATACTGCTCATATTTTATACGTGGCGACCTACTTTTGGACCTTGCAAAACCTCAAACTGACCTCTTCCGAAGTTGTTTTAGTTATGGAGGTGGTTTAGCATGGAATTCCCTACCCAAGTCTGTCAAAACTGATAATTACATCACATTCAAAAGACATCTGCATTCACATGTCATGAAATCTTGTACACACATTTAACGACAATTCTGTTTCAGTTATTTCAACGTTTCCACGAGCATTTAACTGTCATTGTAATATTTTCAATTTTAAATTGAATTTTTAATATTAAGTAGCTCTATTGTTTGACCCCTCTCTCTCCCCCTCTCTCTCTCTCTCTCTCCCTCTCTCTATGTGCATGAATGACTATGAGTAAATGTACTTGTGTGTGCTAAGTTTCTGATTGTGATGAAACTACTGCAGTGGACACAAGTGATGATGGAATAAATGAAGTTGTGGAACTGTTTCAAGCAATGCCCGGATTTTCGGACTGTGACAAAGATGATGCACACATGTGGCTAGAAGTTGATAATGATTCTGGTTTTCAGTTTTTGAATGACGAAGAAATTTTGTCTTTTGTGCAAGAAGAAAACCAAATACATGTAGTGACCGATGATGAAGACTCATCAGATGTACATGATGTACTTGTAGATTATGAAGAAAACCCAAAACGTCGACCAAATCCTGAAGAGGCATTTATAGCACTAGAATCAGCGATGGCTTGGTACGAGCAAGAAGATGACAGCTGTCCTACACAGCTTCTGCTGTTGAAGACAATGCGGGACTTAGCAGCCAAAAGGAGACTATCCAGTTTGGTGCAAAAGAGGATTCCTCATTATTTTAAATAGTGGGCTACATCTGTGCAAGTACATATATACGTTAGTTGCGCCTGGTTTTGAATCGTTTGTAATGTTATTTTGATAACATTTCTCTTTCTTTAAAAAAAGAAATTTATACAAGTAGTACATGCACTGCAGTGTAATGAAAGATTTTGGTGATTAATACAGTGTGGGTATTATTATTACAGTACAAGTAAATATGTTTTATAGAGTATTTTCCTTGTGATGGTTAATTATTTTTAGAAATATGTGTACATGTACTCGATACATTATGTAATCCAATTATCCGAACATTTGATTATCCGAACGATGCTCGGTCCCATGGGGTTCGGATAAATGGAGTTCTACTGTATATGTATTTTTCTTAGCCTTCTGTTTTCAGAATTATATCAATCATTGATAATGGCGTCACGTAGCCTCGTTTAAAATATAGCCAATGAAAATATTAGACACGTGACGTCATAGGCGAACGGAAGGAAATAGTAACACTTTTTGTGGCCGAACAGTCGAATTTAGTCACTTTAATTTCTAGGAAACAAACATGATAACAGCTTAAGAATTAATAGACGAAATTTTCAGTAGAAATACCTCATAGTCCCTCGTACACAGTACAAGTAGTGGCCCACACAAGATATTGTATACGATATATGATTAATAGGTAAGTTTATTACGGTATTTTTCTATATCTTTGGGAACGCGGGGTGCCCATTCTCAGCTAAAATCGCGTCATATTTTAAAAATCCACATCTTGGTAATACAAATGCCCATTAGCTCAGATACTTTTATAATTAATAAACCTGATAAAGGGATAAAACGTTGCGTAAGTGTGTTAAAATATACTCAATAGCAAATAAACATAAAAATTTCACATGTGGCCGAACAAGACGACTTCAAAAATTTATTACTATAATTTAGTCCTCCGTTAAAAAAAAAATTAAAAAATAAAATAATTAATGAAAAAATGCATACCGAAAAAAAAATAAATAATTCCCCAATACCAAGAAATATAATAAACTTATAATAATAAAATAAAAAACAAAAATACAAAAAAAAAATAAAATTAATAAAAAAAAAAAATATATGAATTTAAAAAAATTCAAAAAAACAAACAAGAAATATACATAAAAAAAATATAAAATAATAAAAAATATTAAATAGACGAAATTTTCAGTATAATAAAATAACCTCATAGTCCCATATACACAACAAGTAAAATGTAATCATGATTAGGTAAGTTTAATAACGGTAATTTCTATATCTTTGAGGCGCGGGCCCAATACATTATATAAAAAATTTAACGCCCATAGTATCAGAATGAACAATAGCGAAAATCCACCATATGTGGTGAAAAGAGGCCGAATAAAGGTTAACCTACATGTTCAGCCGTGGACCAACTTGCGGCAGTCATAGCAAGCGAGGGGGAAAAGTAAGTGATACCCCTTTTGCTATTAACTGCCTTGTACGAGGTACGGTCAAAAAGTAATGCCTCGTAATTTTTAATTTCATTCAATAGGCAAGAAAACAGATAAAATTCACATTGAAATGTAGCCCCAAGACTGAACTTCAAAAATTTATTTCTCAATGTAGTCTCCGTTATTTGTTACAGTTTTTGTCCATCTTCTCACAAGGGCATGTATCCCCGCACGGTAAAAATTTGTGTCCTTTTTCATAAACCACTGGCGTACGGCGCGTTTAAGGGTCTCGGTGTCCTCAAAGTGATGTCCGCGAAGATCTTCTTCCAGTGGTCCAAACAGATGGAAGTCAGAAGGTGCAAGATCGGGACTGCAAGGGGGATGTGGTAATAATGTCCAGCCAAATTCTGCAATCGCATCAATGGTGCGTTTAGCGGTGTGTGGCGTGGCATTATCGTGCAACAGTAGTGCAGTTCTCTGATCTTTTAATGGGTAAAGTCGCCGAAGACAACCTATAAGCTTCTTCAAAGTTTCAATGTAACGGTCTGCATTCACCGTGTTTCCCTGTTCCAAGAAGTCGAGAAGAATCACACCCTTCTCATCCCAAAACACGGAGGCCATAACTTTCCCTACAGATGGTGAACTTTTGAACTTCTTTCTTGTCGGCGATGTTGTGTGATGCCATTCCATTGACTGCCTCTTGGATTCTGGTTAAAAAAATGAACCCAAGTCTCATCACCTGTCACAATATTCGATAAAAACTCTTCTCCTTCAGTTTCGTAACGGTGCAGGAGGTTGATGGCTATGGTTTTCCTAGTTTCTTTATGTCTGTCTGTCAACATTCTGGGTACCCACCGTGCACAAACTTTTGAATAACCCAGGTCTTTAATGATGTTCTGGACACTGCTTTTACTAATGGACAACATGGAAGAAAGTTCATCCAGTGTTACCCGACGGTCACCACGAATGATGCCATCAACTCGATGAATGTTGTGTGGAGTCACTGCGGTAGACGGACGGCCGGTCCGCTTTGCGTCAGCCATTGAGGATTGACCTACTTCAGCTTCGTCACAACGATGTACCCAACGTCGGACAGTGCTAACATCCACTGTTGAATCTCCATAAACATTCTTCAAACGTTCGTGGATGCGAATTGGGGTCTCGCCTTCAGCATTGAGGAATTCTATGACATAACGTTGTTTTAACCGAACTTTGGCAGCCATTTTTAAACTGTTACAGTGGTGCCACCTGTTACTGAAACAGGTTGGTAATGCTATACAGTGCAGAAGAGTGTTTGGGGAATCCTGCTAAATTTACAAATTGCACACAGATGCAGTATTTACATACATAAAAAATAGGAGGCATTACTTTTTTACCTTCCCTCGTATATTTCAGAAAATGACAGCCAAGCGAGCGGGAAGCGCGTTAAAACTCCCCAAGTCCCCACTGCCTTGCGGATAGGAGTAATCTAAAGGCTAGCAGAAATTCCCATAAACAAACTCGCGTACGCAACTGGTAACCTCAAGGGCAAGTACGTTATAAGAGATTATCTTAATAAACATTTTTTTCCAAGAGGTACCGCAAAGAACAGTTATGTCTCAACAGGTATATCAAAGAACAATTATGTTCCAAGAGGTTATCTCTAAGAATTATATCCCAAGAGGTTATCTCAAAGAACAATTATGTTCTAAGAGGTTATCTCAAAGAGCAGATATGGTTCTAAGAAATTAACTCAAAGAACATATATGTTCTAAGAGGCTATCTCAAAGAACAATTTCGTTCCAAAAAACTATCGCACAGAACATATATGTTCATAGAGGTTATCTCAAAGATCATATATGTTCTAAGAGGCTATCTCAAAGAACATATATGTTCTAAGAGGCTATCGCAAAGAACAGTTACGTTCCAAGAGGCTATCGCAGAAAACATATATGTTATAAGAGGTTATCTCAAAGAGCATATATGTTCTAAGAGGTGTTCTCAAAGAACATATATGTTCTAAGAGGCCATAACAAAGAACAGTTACATTCCAAAAGGAATTTATTTATTTCAAAGAACAAGTGTGTTCCGAAAGGTTATCTCAAAGAACAGATACGTTCCAATAGGTTATCTTAAAGAACATAAATGTTCCAAGAGGTTATCTCAAAGAACAATTATGTTCCATAAGACTGTCTCAAAGAACAGATACGTTCCAACAGGTTATCTCACAGAATAGATATGTTCTAAGAGGTTATCTCAAAGAACATATATGTTCCAAGAGGTTATCTCAAAGAACAGTTATGTTCCATGAGACTATCTCAAAGAACAGATACGTTCCAACAGGCTATCTCAAAGAAGAGATATGTTCCACTAGGTTATCTAATAGAACATCTACGTTCCAAGAGGTTATGTCAAAAAACAATGGGGGTCGTCTACATATGACGTCGCGCAGTAAAGGAAGGGAGAGGGGGTAAATATTTTCTGACGAAGTTTGGCGACAGAAGGAGGGAAGCTAGTTTGAAATAAAATATGAGACGTCACACAAGCAATACAAGTGAGGACCTATTCCCGAAGGGAGACTAAAGAATAGTTATACTGAAACTTATCAGGCAAGTCGTAAAATGTAACTAAGGAGGGTTGGGCATAGAGCTGACTACACCATTTTGTAGAAACTTCAAGCCAAAAAAAAAAACAACAAAAACTCAACGATTAAGAGTTGATGACAAGAACCAGACAAACGACAGTGGAGCGAGAGATGACAAGAACCAGACAAACGACAGTGGAACAAGAGATGACAAGAACCAGACAAACGACAGTGGAACAAGAGATGACAAGAACCAGACAAACGACAGTGGAGCAAGAGATGACAAGAACCAGACAAACGACAGTGGAGCAAGAGATGACAAGAACCAGACAAACGACAGTGGAACAAGAGATGACAAGAACCAGACAAACGACAGTGGAGCAAGAGATGACAAGAACCAGACAAACGACGGTGGAGCGAGAGATGACAAGAACCAGATAAAAGACAGTGGAGCAATAGATGACAAGAACCAGACAAACGACAGTGGAGCAAGAGATGACAAGAACCAGACAAACGACAGTGGAACAAGAGATGACAAGAACCAGACAAACGACAGTGGAACAAGAGATGACAAGAACCAGACAAACGACAGTGGAGCAAGAGATGACAAGAACCAGACAAACGACAGTGGAGCAAGAGATGACAAGAACCAGACAAACGACAGTGGAACAAGAGATGACAAGAAGCAGACAAACGACAGTGGAGCAAGAGATGACAAGAACCAGACAAACGACAGTGGAACAAGATATGACAAGAACCAGACAAACGACAGTGGAGCAAGAGATGACAAGAACCAGACAAACGACAGTGGAGCAAGAGATGACAAGAAGCAGACAAACGACAGTGGAACAAGAGATGACAAGAACCAGACAAACAACAGTGGAGCGAGAGATGACAAGAACCAGACAAACGGCAGTGGAGCAAGAGATGACAAGAACCAGACAAACGACAGTGGAGCAAGAGATGACAAGAACCAGACAAACGACAGTGGAACAAAAGATGACAAGAACCAGACAAACGACAGTGGAACAAGAGATGACAAGAACCAGACACACGACAGTGGAGCAAGAGATGACAAGAACCAGACAAACGACAGTGGAGCAAGAGATGACAAGAACCAGACAAACGACAGAGGAACAAGAGATGACAAGAACCAGACAAACGACAGTGGAGCAAGAGATGACAAGAACCAGACAAACGACAGTGGAGCAAGAGATGACAAGAACCAGACAAACGACAGTGGAACAAGAGATGACAAGAACCAGACAAACGACAGTGGAACAAAAGATGACAAGAACCAGATAAAGGACAGTGGAGCAAGAGATGACAAGAACCAGACAAACGACAGTGGAGCGAGAGATGACAAGAACCAGACAAACGACAGTGGAGCGAGAGATGACAAGAACCAGACAAACGACAGTGGAGCAAGAGATGACAAGAAGCAGACAAACGACAGTGGAGCGAGAGATGACAAGAACCAGACAAACGACAGTGGAACAAGAGATGACAAGAACCAGACAAACGACAGTGGAGCGAGAGATGAGAAAAGGACGCTGGAGATGGATAGGACACACACTGAAGAAACCTGTTGATAGCATTACAAGGCAGTCTTTGCTGTGACCCCCAGGGTAAGAGAGGTAGAGGAAGAACACAGAACACTTAGAGAAGAGAACTGGAGACAGACATGAAGGAGATGAAGAAGACATGGACAGACCTTGAGTTGATGGAACGCGGAAGGAAAGACCGAATTTGTTGAAGGCACATGATCTTTGGGGAGCCGAAGGTTAAAAAATGATGAATAAATAAAGAAAATAAACATGTTTATCACATGACGTTCTACATACATTCTGTGACCTAAGACGCGTCAACAGTGAGGAATGCAGGCAGCGACCCATAGCTGACTGCTTGCGTCAGGGTCAGCGAACCAGAGCTGACCAAGACCTTACTCCACCTCCAAGTGGTGGTCCTGGAAACAGGCTGCATCACTGCAGTCTGGCTGAGAGAGTAAGGATCGAAATGGGAAGGCAAATCCGATCCTAAAAAATGCCGTGCCGAAGTCGGATGTGTCGTGCCGAAAGGCGCAGATATCACAGCTTTGCTGTAAACGGCGAAACAACGCAACCAACGTCCTTTTCATGACGAACGCAGAAGATACGTTCTGAAAGTAAGAAATATAACTCGCAAAAATCAGTACAATTAGGCCTCGATTTACGCCGAGGATGCATTCCTGGACGAACTGACTTAATTAGAATTGGGGTAAATCGAAAATATTTTATTGTGAAAGTCAATGGGAAGTCAATGACTTACATACCAGGCACCCAAAAATTGATAAGCAGTATAATACAGTTCAGTTTAAAACTCTGAAATGAAGTAAATTAAATAAAGTAAGTACAATTTAAAAAATTTATTAATTTCATTAAATAAAGTAGATTAAATTAAAAATATTGTGTACATTTACTTCTCGGAATGACGTAATGCAGCTGCTTTATCTTTCTGATGAAGTCTCTGGTTGATGATCGTTAGGTTTTTTGGTGTGCTGCTTTCTTTGTGTGTGTGTGTGTGAGAGAGAGAGAGAGAGAGAGAGAGAGAGAGAGAGAGAGAGAGAGAGAGAGAGAGAGAGAGAGAGAGAGAGAGAAGAAAGCATGCGGTGGTGACTTCCTTTCTGTCAAAAATCTCATATTAAGGGCTCTTGGATGCTTTAAGGCTCCTATTCGCTGTAGCGTTGCCGCTCCCAGTCATGATCAACCTCGCAGACCTCATCAGTGAGTTTCTTCTTGTCAGAAAAGTTGCTCTGTAGATTGCTTAGCTCCGTTTCTTCCTTCTCTTTTCGTTGGCTCGGGTTATCAGCCGATTCTTAAAGTCTTCACTTGAAATAAGCTCTCCGTGCCTTTCCAGCACCCCTGTTACATCTTCCAATGTAACTTCATCCAAGCCCACCTCTTGTGCCAGTCTTCCAATGTAACTTCATCCAAGCCCACCTCTTGTGCTAGTCTTCCAATGTAACTTCATCCAAGCCCACCTCTTGTGCCAGTCTTCCAATGTAACTTCACCCAAGCCCACCTCTTGTGCCAGTCTTCCAATGTAACTTCATCCAAGCCCACCTCTTGTGCTAGTCTTCCATTGTAACTTCATCCAAGCCCACCTCTTGTGCCAGTCTTCTAATGTAACTTCACCCAAGCCCACCTCTTGTGCCAGTCGTCTAATGTAACTTCATCCAAGCCCACCTCTTGTGACAGTCGTCTAATGTAACTTCATCCACGCCCACCTCTTATGACAGCCAATGTAACTTCATCCAAGCCCACCTCTTGTGCCAGTCGTCTAATGTCTTTAATTTAATATTTAAAGAAAAATGCTCAGTAATATTTCATGTTAATGTAATAAGAAGTTTTAAAATATAATGTTTTACTTTGTTCGATATTTTTTTAACCTTCGACTTTGCTTGCTTGCTTGTCACCTATTATATAGCTTTAGAGGAGCCGCGCTAGCGTAGTGGTTACAACACCGCTCTGGCGACCGGGTGATTCAGGATCAAACCCGGGCGACGGCATTTGAGGATTTTTCGTCGACCGGGATTTGGACTGGATTAACTCGAGACCTGGCGAGAACATTTGAAGTAGTGTCGTCGACCAGGGACTGGCGGCTCCTGAGCCGACCCAGCTCTAATGGGTACCTCCGAAAACGGCGAGTATCTGCCTGAACGGCGAGGGACACTTGTCTCTGTACAAGAAAATAGGATACTCACGTAAAAATCAATGTCAGGTTAGACATTAAAAATAACCTGAGATTTCGCCTCGAGTATTAGCAGGCGTACGGAAAAAGAAAAAAAAAAACTAAATTAAACGCCACACAAAATGCCAGAGAATTTGCAGTATGGAAAAACAACAAAAGTAAAGTGCTATATAGAAAAAAAGGAACACTATATACCCAAATTATAACCCATATGGTGTTGAACCGTGTATCCCATGCACAAAACAAAATTCAGTGGTTTGTGCAAGGTCCTAAAACCAACAACAACAACTGTGTGTCTTAGGTTCCTCTCGTCGTTTGTCTATTTTAACTATGGTTTGTGGAGTTTTGTGTTTTTGACCGCTTCGTGTCTGTTGTTTGTGTCATCTTTCTCGGCTGTATCTGGTTTATTACTTTCTCTAAGATTGTTGGTAGCAGCCATTCTAGTAAGTGCTTCAATGATGACTGTTTCTCTGCGTTGGGCGTTGTTTTTATTTTTTTTGTGTGTTTTTAGCCCCAGTTGCGTGGATAGTCATTCTTTCATTTTCTATTTTTTTGAAGATTTCATCATTTTCATATTTCAGCTCTGCTAGCTTTTCAATATCTGATTCTATTCTTTGATGAGTTGTTTTCATGTCACTCATCAAGCTCATGACGCTCTGTAGATCTCACATCGACTGATCACATCTTCCAATTTGGGCTTCGTTGGTTTGTCTGTTTCTACTCTCGACCTGAAGTTTTTATATTATGTCCCTCACTTCTTCTGTGGTAAGTTGTAGCAGTTGAGTTCTTGTCCTCTGGTTCTGCCTAGTTATGACCTTTGTAGTCAGTCTGTGATTTAACTCTGTGAAGGCGATTTTTTTTGCATACAGACACATTCATTGTTTTTTTTTTTTTTCCCTGGAAAACCGGATAGCTTCGGTACCTTGCCCCGTGGTTTCCGAAACAGTTTGCCCAGGTTTTTTGTTTGCGGGTTTTGCCTTCTTGTGGCGAGGCACGTTCCATTCAACCTAGACTTAAGTCATTTGGTTATTTCGGACCACAATTTGCAATTCAAAAATAAGTGAACTCTGTTAACTGAAGCGCTGTGTTGATAAACTGTAATCCTTGAAAAGGACTGCTGGCCTGTTCAGCGTTGATAGATACTAAGTCCTGAAAAGGACTTACATTACCGTACCTATCTGCTAGCATAGTAAAGCCACGAAAAGGACTGTCAGCTACGCCAATGCTGCCCGTACCTCCTCAGTGTTCAGCGAACACCGAATGTAGTGAACTCTAAGAGCAACCACTGGACTGTATTAATGGCGAGTAGTAGGAGCGTTGATAGATACTAAGTCCTGTAAAGGACTCACATTACCTATCTGCTAGCATGGTAAAGCCCTGGAAAGGACTTGTCCTAAAAAGGCCTGCCAACTACGCCAACGCTGCCAGTACTTACTGAAACACGCTTGCCCAGGTTCTGTTCGTGTTTAGGGATTTGTGGTTATGATCCTCCTTCGCCTTGGGACAGTCAATATATTGGTGATTTCCCGCACAGTGGAGTACCTTCGAGTTTCAAAATCGGCGTTAGTTTGAATCGATGGCTACATGTGTCATATCAGCCTCCTTTTTATGTGCGCCAAAAACTCAGCCACTTTAATCCCACGATGTTGACCATGAATGCGGTACAATCTTATTCTGTTCTTTTATTTCTGTGTACTTGGTATTAATTTCCTTAATTATTCTTTTATGCGTCCTGAATTGAGTCATCATTTAAAAAAAAAATAACTTAATTCTGCAGTCCTGTCACTTGTATAATGAAGTTCATTGGCAAAGACAAGCCAATCTGGCACCGTGTTGATTTTTTTTAACGTCAGATGACCTATTATCTTTAAGGAGGTAACATCGAAAATTTGTGCGGGTGAACCTTTGTGAGAAGTGGGTAATAACCTATTATTATTTTAAAAAGAAAATTTAAATGTTATGTGGTACTTTTATGCAAGTCATAAAACCCTTTTGTGATGTTTTTCTTGTGTTTTATTTCTTTCTTTCGTCCCTTTGCAGAAAGCCTGCACCAAGCATTCAGTCTTGTGGCAGTGGTTTCCGTGGCAGTAGTTTGTTTTAAGCCACATACACAACCTCAAATTAGTCACCTTGTATGATATGCTTGAGGGCCGAGTAGTCCTATTCTTGTTTTGTCTGTTCAGAAACCCACGGGGTGTGTAGCAGTTTTTGGCAAACCATTAAGACCTATTAGTTCTCTGTCTTTCATTTTTCTTTCGACATTTGAAGTTAGCCTACTGAGACTGTCCCCCTCTTCTATTTGCCTGAGACCACAAGATACTCCTTAACTAGCCATAGAATAGTATTTATTGATCGTCTTGCATGCTTCCACAGGAGCACCGGTGATTCTTTCTTTGACCTGCCGAATAATTTAACTGAATCCGCGCCCTGTAGTAATAACAAGATTTGTGTGTGCGTGTGTATGGTTTTTGTGTGTTTAATCCTAGACTGGTGTGTTTTCTGGGCTGTTGCTTTGTCTGTGGTTGGATTGATGTGCTCATGTGACTTTCAGAACCATTTACCATTGTTGTCAATTTTTTCATAATAAGTCACAAGTTGAGTTGACATTAAATATTCTTGGGACCCAAAGATGCAGCAATAGAAAATGCAGTCAGGGACCCATAGCTTGACTGCTTGCGTCAGGGTCAGCAAACCAGAGCTGACCAAGACCCTACGCCACCTCCACGTGGTGGTCCTGGAAACAGGCTGCATCACTGCAGTCTGGCTGAAAGAGTAGGGATCGAAGAGGGAAGGCAAACCTGGTCCCAAAAAATGCCGTGCTGAAGTCGGATGTGTCAGCCGAAAGGCGCAGATATCGCAGCTACGGCGTAAACAGACACAACGCAACCAACGTCCTTTTCAGGACGAACGAGGAAGAAGAAGAAGATGAAAAATTCTTGATTCTAGTCACTGTGGTAACTAGTGTTGTTGTTTAACCATGAGCTCCAGTTTCTCCAGCTTGGCTGGCATTGAAAGGATCATCACATCTGGTCCCAAGCTAGGAGGAAGAAGTGTGTGGCATACTGTGCATTCCCCACCATCCAAAGGGGCCCTCCAAATATGCAGAGCTAAAATACTATACTCTGGTTCTGGGCTCTCCCAAGGAATTGTCACATTCTACTCAGAGCCACTTCTCAGCTGCCCCTGCCTGTCAACTGTCACATTCTACTCAGACTCACTTCTCAGCACCTCTTATCCATCATGGGTCCACAGTGAGACCCTCCTGCATGCAGCCAACCAGGTAAAAAGCCAGATTTACGTCTGAGGCTCAAGTGACTCCTCCAAGTTTAGGGTGCAGTGCTGGGTTCTCAACATGCTTCACAACAGGGGGAATCCCTGGAAGTGTGTAGATGATTTCAAGAGTCATTAAAGGTTGTAATTAGCTTCACAGACCGGTCTTCATTTCCGCACTTGAATACTGTAGCATTGTGCTTAGCTGGTGGTCATAAAAGGATGACTCCAGATGTGCCTCCATGCATGTGACTAGTGTAAAACACCAGTGACTCCCTATGACATGCCTAAAACACAGTGACTCCCTGTGACTTGTCTAAAACACCAGTGACTCCCTGTGACTTGTCTAAAACACCAGTGACTCCCTGTGGCTTGTCATAGAACACAACTACCATTCTTCCATTAGCCTAAAACCACAAGAGACTCATTTTCTTTAACTTGCATGAGAACATCATTGAGCGCCTTTCATGCGTCCCTGGGAGCACAGCCGATTCTTTCTTTGACATGACCGAAACAACAGTAACCAGTGGCGCTAAATTTCAGTGTCAGAAGACTCGGGCACAATTTAACGAAGGGTCTTCCTTGTATAATTTGAGCTCATCAGTCTAATCAGTATAATCTTGTATATATAAGTAATCTTGTGTAGTAATGTAACTACGTACATACTTTTCTTATCAGCAGCAGCATGTTAACTCCCCAAAGAGCATAGTCTTCAAAAAATGAGTCTGGTCCTCCTGTTTCTATGCCAACCGGTCAAGAAATCTTTCCACATCTTTTTAATGCCTTTCATTTCTGATGTCCAAAACACTAGGTCATAGCAATATGTTTTTTAAACAATGGAACAAAGGAAAATATAAAACTACAGGCATATAAATAGTGGAGTGTCCCTCTCTCCTAGACCACCACTTTCGAGGGCCACACTTGTGCAAGGGCCCTGCTAACGTAAACCGGTCCAATCGGCGGTTAATTGCACGGACTGTCAATAAAACCCAATTCCTCCTGTTATATGACGAGATTGGTGGTGTTTTTTTGTTGTGAGTTTTTGACACTTGCTGTGTTTATTTATAGACTGGTGAGTTTTCAGCATATGTTGACCGTGGTCTAAGGTTTGGATTGATGTGCTTAGGCTGACTGTTACTGGGTTTTACTTGCTATATTAGTGTGTTTTCTCAGGCTGCTGTGAAAGTTTGAGTAGCTGTCGAGACGGGAACCAAATTGGGCTCGTTTTCTGCTAACAAAGTTGTCCAGTCACACACAGCCGGTCACCATTGGAATGATGAGAACTTGAATGAAATAAAGGCCATGGTGGTATGTATCCCCCTGTCAGCCGTTTCCTATCTCGTAATGTCTATCTGTTTGCATGTCTGGTATTATCCATGTATCTGAAATGTCTGAAGAATCCTTCTATTGATCCATCCCTCTCTGTCTTTTCTAATCTGGCTTGTTGCTTGCTTGTCCAACTGTCCCATCCATCCGCTCTCTGTCTTTTCCATTTCATCTCTTCTGGTCTGTTAGTCTCCTGCCCTGCCTTGTTGCTTGCCAGGCCTTCCATTATATCGCTCTCTGTTCCATCTGCCTCACTATCTATCGACTTATCGACCCTACTCTATATTTATCTAATGGTACGGCTTACTTCTAGACTGCTATCAGTACTAGTGTTTTCACAAGTCATTGAATTAGTCATACAACATACAATATATATAATGTATAAAAAAATATGTTTTTTGAAGCCAATTGATACAATAAAAAACACCACATATAAGAAAATAATTACATGCAGCAGGGGATACTCAAAAGACTAGGTATTTTTTTTTTTAAAGTCCAGACTTTCAAGGTAGGTCAAAGTTACATGGGTCCAGATATCACAGTCAAACTTATGAACACATTTTCTAGTTATTCAAACTTACTTGTTGGGATTAATTAACATTAAAAAGCAAAACAATTCAATGATTGCATATGAACTGGAAACACAAAAAATCTAATCATAACAGCGGAAGCTGTTTATAAATATTGATAATGTTTTTATAAGTTTTGGTAGAGTATGGAGTTATTTTAACCCTTCCATTCCTGAAAGGTACCAGCATTCAACATCTCTGCCAAAGCTTTCCATGTCCCTGATGCCACTGCTAAAGGTACTTACCATGCTTTTCTTTCTCTTACCCTGTGGATAAGGAGTGCCTGTGTACGTGCTATCAACAGATCTCGTCATGAGTGCCCAGTCCCATCAACCAGAATCTTCTCATCTCTTTGTTCCAATGGAAACATGTTCTGGTTCTAGGTCATCAGTTTTTCACACATAGGTGCCTTGTTTATGTTACCATTTCCAATCCTGCCTATTCTGTGGCTAGAACTCGTTTATATGCATGAGAGGCATAACCTGGGTTCATCCTTATATGAATTCCACCAGCTATGGACAAATGCTACAATATATACCATGAGGAAGAGAACCTTTGTCTATGAGGCTAAATACAATCCTCATTGGATCACTTGAAATCATTCACAACACTTCCAGGATTCCCCCTGGTGGGGAAAACTTGGTTGAGAACCCGGCATCGCACACTACAGCTTGAAGAAGTCAACTTGAGCCCCAGGACGTGAGTCTTTGGCTTTGACTTCGGTTGGACTGCATGCCAGGAGAGCTCACTATGGACCCACTGATAGGCAGCAGAAGCTAGAAGGATGATGGGCTCTGTTGCTGGACGTGGCAAACTCCTTGGGAGAGCCCAGATCCAGAGCCACAGTAAGTTAGACTATGCAAAGTTGGAGACCCCCATTGGAATGGCAGGTAATGCAACAGTAATGCCGTGCGCTACTTACTCCTATTTAAGAGTCCACAATTGTGACGACCTTTAAATGCCAAGGCCAACGTGGGCGAAAACTGGACTCATGAATCAACTCAACACAATTTCAGGAATGGCAGAAAAGCCACAGAAAAAAACCTAGATGTGCAGTGTAGATAATTACCAAGGAGATCTTCAACTTGGTATTGGCTGCTAAAGAGTGAAAAGCTCCAGACAGACGTCGTTAAACAATAAACAACTCATTTTATGAAATCCTTTTAAACTAGTCTTAGTGGCTGTATTTTCTTGTTCTCTCCATCGTTTCAAAAGCCTTTCACTTAGGACGGACTTGACATTTGAGTTTAAGATTCTGATTTAGTTGTGTTGGACTTGAATTTCTTTTATTTCCTTATATTTCCCATCATACTATGAAGGCTTGTCCGTGGCTTTTTTATATCCATTCATTTTGATTGTTTACTGCCTGTCTATATTGCTTTACTTACTTACTTAGTCGTTCCCCTTCCACCGTGATGAAGTAGATGTTTTGGGAAGAGAGAGCGCCATACTATCCTATTCAGGCTGTCGTCCCACCTGGCCTGGTTCCATTCTAGTCTCGGTTCCCTTCAAAGATTTGTCCTAATGTTGTCCTCATCAGCGGGCCTCTGGGTCCGTCCTGGGGGGCGAGGATCCCGTCTCTTTTGTATCCCATGCTTGACGTTGTAGCCGATCTTCTCCCAATCGACCTATATTGCTTACGAATATAAATCTATGATTTTATCTTTGCTGGATTTTTTCTTCAACTGCTAAATCCTTGTTATTAGTGTCCACCAATACATTCTCATTATCTTGTCTTTGCCAGTGTATTTTCAGACCCACTTGCTGTGGACTCTCTTCAGCAGTAATTTTCATTCTGTCCTTGCATCATGTGATTACGTAAATATATAAAAATACAATTGTACATTTTCCCAAAACATTATACAGTCCATTCAAAAAGTCTCTGTGATCTTATAATCATGAACGTCCTTTGCTGTTTGGACTACCTCTGGCAATTTGTATACTAAACATGGGCAACTGCACGTTACAGTATTGTATATTTGTTCCAATATACATTAACATTACATGGTTCCTTAATGTTTTTAAAATAAATGTTACTTAATGTTGTCCATCTTTGCCCAACTTGCAGAGGGCCTATACAAGAAGCCGTGGTCTGAGCAGAAACCCAAGGTGAGGAATGACATAAGCCGACTGAACATATGCTTCAAAGTTTATGTTTTTTGTGACCAATGTAAAGTTTATGTTTTTGGGACCCAATTCTTAAAAGTTTTATGTTTTTTGACCAATGTAAAGTGTATGTTTTGTGACCAATGTTAAAGTCTTATGTTTTGTGACCAATGTAAAGTTTTATGTTTTGTGACCCAATGTTAAAGGGGGTTTTTTGTTTTTTCAAAATAAAAATGTTTTGATGACCAAATGTAAAGAGTTCTATTTTTGTGAGACCAATGTAAAGTTTATGTTTTTGTGACCAATGTAACAGTTTATGTTTTGGTGACCATGTAAAGATCTTATGTAATGTAAACGTTTTATGTTTGTGTACCAATGTAAAGTTTATGTTTTTGTGACATGTAAAGTAAAAAACCCAATGTAAGTTTATGTTTTGTGACCAATGTAAAGTTTTATGTTTTTGTGGACCAATGTAAAGTTTAATGTTTTGTGACCAATGTTAAAGTTATAAGTTTTTTGTGACCAATGTAAAAGTTTACTTGTTTTGTGACCATGTAAAGTTTTATGTTTTGTTGACCAATGTTAAAGTTTAAGTTTTGTGACCCAATGGTAAAGTCTTATGTTTTTTGTGAACCAATTGTAATGTTTTATGTTGTGTGACCAATGTAAAGTTTAATGTTTTTGTGACCAATGGTGCAGACTTTCTTTTTTATCATCATCATTTTCCTATTTCCCTTCCTCGGGATTCATTCAATTGCAGCTGGTACCCCCTTGCAGGAAGTCTGCCATAAAAAGCATTTCATTAAGCTCTTTGCAGCGTGATTTGTGTTAGCAACTTGTTTAAACATGACTCCCTATAGGTTGGAGGACCATCAAACTCATGACAACTTAATCAAAAATAGGAAGGAAGATGCCTCTGAGGTTTAAATGCAGAATTCATCACCATCAAGTGCCATCTCCACATCGAAGGACGGCTGTTAATGGATCTCCAAACCGTTTTCTGTCTTCTTTTCTTAATTGGGGAGCAACTCTGATAGACTCTCTCCTGTCCCATCGCTTGATGTTATACTTCCCACTTATTATAGCGCTGGTTCTTTCACTGTGCATGCATTTGCCTTCCATCTCCTCCCTTCTAATAATGGTCTTCTGCGCTCGGCTGTTATACATTTTTATGTGGCCAGAGTATTTGTAGCTGCCTTAACTTTGATCTCCCCTCATTAGTTCTCTTGTCATACCTAGATGTTCTAGGATCTCCATTATTTTTTTTCTTCTCTTTTTTCATGAATAGCGGCCCTTTCTTCCTATATATCCACCATCTCAAGAGGTCTCAATTCGTTTCTTCTCCAATTGCTTATTCAGTTTGTCCCATGTTTCTACGACCATACAGGAAGTGCCGACTTATATATAACATGTTAAATGATTCTTCAGTTTTAAATATTTTGAGTTTAACTGTTTCAGATGTCCAGTTATGTTTTCATGGTGTTGAATGTAGCTTTGGTCTATCTCGTTTCTTGATTTTCTTGTTTTCACATCTTACCATCTTCTTATTAATATGACCCAAGATATGAGTAGCTCATGAACTTTATTCCAGGAATTTCCCCATTATATGCTTATCTTATAATGTGGGCTTAATCATCCATTTTGCGAATTATCATAGCAGAATAGCCCAGGCCTAAAATTCAGCTGTCACCATGAAATGAGAATGTATTTTACGTAAACAGGGTCATTGTCCAGTGGAAGCAAGAAAAAAAGAGCTCCTCAATGTTACATTAGATGCCAATTCTAAAATTATAGAGGAGAGGATGGACAATAAGTAAACCATCAGGGAAATCCATGGAGGCCACTAAGTTGGGGTTTTACCAAAAGAATGTTTAGAATATCAGGGACAGCTAAAAAATAGTAACAGCTAAAAATCGTGACAGCTAAAAAATAAATAATGAGGATTGTCCAGAAAGACAACTAGTAAACCAGACTTGGTAACTTGTAGAAGGAATTATTTTGTCAGTGAATGGACCTGAGACATCTTCGAGACAACCAAAACAGTGGAAGCCCTGCTTGCCGAGTACAGTGAATTAGCATTATCATAACCTTAAAACCAACAGTCACCCACTTGGTTCAAAAGTTTGAGACCACAACTACTGCACTAACCAGCATTTACTTTTACTCCTCGTTGAAATACTAACTGCATCATTTACCATGTTCACCTTTCAGCTACCCAAGAGCAATAGGCCTTCAATCAACTTATGCTAAATCTTCCTTTCCCGTGGCCTTATTAGCTCCAGTTTCTTTCATATCTCCTCATCTTTTTCCCATTTCTGTTCTCCAGTTTCTTCTTCACCATAAAATGGTTTTTTTTTTTATCTACCTCTGTTTCTTTTAGACCCTAGGGAATTCCAGGAAAAGGTAACTCCTTTGTAATATGCTGTCAACAGGTTTCCTCAGTTGGAGTGTCCTATCCTTTCTCGCCAGCCAAAATCTTTTATTCTTCTTATGTATTGTTCCACTGGCCACGAATCTGGTTCTTGTCATCCAGTTTACACATTAGAGATTTTGTCCACATCATTTCCATAATTCTATTCTACACAAGCACCAATTTATGTAATTCAGTAAGCCTTTTTGGTTGTTTTTTTTTTTTGTGTGTGATCCATGTTCTGAGCCATACTACAGGACTGACTTTGATAATTTAGTTGAATGTGGTTTAATGTGGGGGGATGTGTTGTTACTTGAATTCCTCTTGAGGTCTCCATAAATATTTTCCAAGAATGGAAAAAGCTCAAGGACTTTTGTTAGCTTTAACTGGATATTCACCCTTGCATTAAAACCAGGGCCCAAAACGGGATAAAGAATAGTAACACTGCAACCTAATGCAAGTATACGAGCCAACTAAGGAGGGTTGGTAATGAGGATGGCCCTACACCATTTATAGAAAATGCTTAACCAACAAAAACATCAACAAAACAAATAATATGACTTGGATAACATATAAACATTCTTATCTCAGGAAAGACTGGAAGAAACCTTTTTCAGAGTTTGAAGAGGAAGATCGAATTAGAAAATCCTGGAAGTGATTCCAGGAACTGAAAGATGAGCTAATTGACTCAAAGCTCCATGGAAAAGTTGTGAGTGTTACCAAAGAAAGACTGAGCCTGCATGACTTAAACTTTGATGCATGAGAAGTGGTAAGGACCCCTACTGGGTATGGAATAAGTGATTTTAATGAGCAATGTAGTGATTTACTGTCACTGTTTTGTTTTCCAGGGGTCTCTTAGGATCGAAAAGAAAACAAATAGAGCCTCCTGCTTTCCTCAGGCATTGTAAGAGGTTAGAATCATGGGTAATAATTTGTCAGCTGGGGCTAGCGACTTAATTACCCTGGTACAACATACCATAGGAGGAATATATGAATCATCCTTATATTTTGTTTTCCAGTTAAGACTCACAATGTTACAGTCATTCAAATGTTGGAAGTGAACCGCATTTGCTGTGGGTTAATTATATTCGGTTCCGTCAATTGACTCTTGACAACATCGTCACACACTTCAGTGAAGTTCCCCTCTGTGGAGTGAGAAGAATTATGGTGAGTGGAAGGAACAGCATTGCACATCTAAGCATGGACGGGAGTCACTTGAGCCCAAGACATCGCTACGGTTTTGGATTTTTTCCAGGCTTATTGAAATGCAGGGAGGATCTCACCATGGACCGCTATGATAGGTTCAGGGGGGAGGTGAGAAAGTGGCATTTTGTAGGATACGTGAAATGGTTTGGGAGAATATCAGCCACGAGCACAGTATGTTTTAGCTAGTGCATATTTTGGAGAGCCCCCATGGAATTGTTGGGGAATGCACAGTCTGTCACGTGCTTCTTCTTCTAGTCATTGGGACTCAATGTGATTGTCCTTTGCTTGCAAGCAAGATTGGAGGAATGGTTTTGCTCTATGACACTCAAACTTGGAACTGTTTCAGAATGGCAGAAAAACCCAGGGAAGAGCCTAGATCTACAGAGTAATTATTACCAAGGAAGTTTATCATTGTGGTATTGGCTGCAAAAGAAGCGAGAAGTCTCAGTAGTCCTTAGTTAAACAAACAACATTTATGTAAAAGTGGAAATTGCTACTGCTAACGACTATAACAAGAGCAAGTGAATGGCTTGGGGAAGTTTCCCTGATGATGAGAATATGAGTTAGAGGTCTGTAATTGCATTTGGTAATAATATCAGGGTGGGGGTTTCTCTGACTAGAGTAAAGGGCAGAACGTCGCCTGAACATAGCCGGGCTTACATGATAACAACCTCCCTGCATGAAAATGGAGGTAGAGCATATATGGTGCTTGAGATGAAAGATGGCTGTCTGAAAATTATTAACAATGGAGTTATTGTATAGACTCAAAATCCATGCTTTGAAAGGTCTAAAATGGTTGGCTTCGACTGAATCGAAAAACCTCCCATAGAAGATTAAATCTGCCGACTAATGATATGGGTCACTGTCCTGGTATGTGGTGTACGTGGCAATGAAAGTAAATATCTGCATGGGCTAGCTTCAAGAGCACCCATAAAAGGTGATTGGGCATATGGGATAAAGACGAAATTGAGGGCAATTTCCCTGTTCATCAGTTTTAGCGACATGAATGCCAGCAAAACGATGAATTATCAAGGTAGACCGCTGGAATTTGGCATCAAATGAAAGACCTGAAGGGATGGATATGAGAGGAACACTTCGGCCGTGTATACAACCAGTGCGCAACATGAACAATTAGCCAGTCATACCCTTCGACAATTGCTGCTGGAGACTGAGCACCAATAGTTTTGCCTGGAGTGCAGTTGATGTCAATCTCTGCATTTAACATTAAACATTAACAGCCTGCAAAGGAAACTAGCTTCAGTGGTGCATCTAATGCACTATAAGGAGCGAAAATTAACGTATAATTATGCGGCTGATGACAATGATGATGAAGAAGATGGATGAATGATGATGGTGGTGACAGAAAAGACTAAAGAAAAGTGATTGATGATGATATTAAGATAGCATGAGACAGGGAAGCCTAATGATGGTGCTCGATGAGGGTGCAAATGAATGCATGAAGAAGGTGATAGATAATGATTGATGACGAAGATTATGGTGATGAAGGAAGATGGAAGATGATGATGAAGAAGGAAATGGATGATGGATGATGATTATGGTGATGACAGACAATGGCTGAAGACGATGATTGAAGATGATCAAGAAGAAGATGATGGTGATTGAACAGTGAATCTGAACGAAGATGATTATGGATGATGAAGATGGTGCTAAACAGTGATGCTGAAGGAAGCATGATGATATGAGGAAGATGATGCTGATGATGACAGAAGATGATTGATGATGACAGAAATGGTCAAGAAGATGATGATCAAGAATGATGATGTTGCTGATAATGAAGAAGATTATTATTATGATGCCTGGTGATAGATGACAGAGCTGATGACGAATGTATAAAGATGAGGATATTGAAAAAAAGGATCAAGATGTGAAAGAAGAATAACAATGTGATGTGGCGAAATGATGGTGATGAAAAAGAGATGACTATGCAGGATCGAAGAAGCAGAAGTGAATTATGTGAGAAGAAACTGATGATATAGATGTTGAAGATGAAGTGATGAGTGATGACGATTAGTGCCCATGATTGTGTGTGTGTGTGTTTTGATTTTTTGGGCCATGATAGAGGTTTAGTAAGAAGTCGTAATGAGTGAATTATTATTTATGTAATAGTTCTTGAAAACGATTAAGGTAGTCTTGAGTAAATAAATTGGGTAGGTAGCGCAGCGCATGACCTGAATTTTTATTAATGTTTATTAATTAGTAAAAGTTTCATTTAGGTAAGTTGGTTGGTTTCACCTTTTTATTTTCCTAATTGTTTAAGGAAGAAATTAGTTGCTTGGTTATTAGTTTTATTTTTGTATGATTTAACACCAAGTTTAATTGAGCTGTTTTAGTTGACGTTGAGAATGTGGTTATATTTATATATATGTTGAACATATTTTTTTTTGTTAATTGAGGAAATTCCAATTTTAACTAGGCAGGAAGAGAAAGCCCCAAATAATATCCCAAAGGTGCGTTATCTTTAAAATAAAATATTTGCTTATCTTTCTACATTGAAGTAACCTGTTGATATAAGAGGTCTGGAGAGGTCCGATCATTTAGTTATTGAGTATTTATAGACGGAGAGGTAGATGGGATAAAAACGAAAGAAGTTGGAATCGAAAACGCTGCTGAGAGCGACTTTTTAGTCATAAATCGAGTGGATCTCAGCACGAGAGGCGATTGGGTAAGAATTTTTTGAAGCCTAGGCTAGGGATAGAATTAGAGGTACATTATTGAATATGGCTGGCGTATGGGCTAATGAATACATTACATAAAATGCAGATCACTCGAAATGAGGTATTGGGAAGGTGGTGAAGTAACAAGAAGAGACATAGGTATGCAACGAGAGTCGTAAGAAATCCCAACTGCGATCATGAACAGTCACTAAGATGGCATATGGGCTGTTGAGAATGGGTCAGAAGATGGTACACGACAAGATGGGAAAAGAGAGGGCTCAGACCAGGTTTGACAGAGTGTGGGAGGAAAATAGCATCTGGTGGAAGGACGATTCACTTAGAATGGAATTGCAGGAGGAGACATTGCGATAGAGATGTCAGTGTTTGGTCTCATGCTTTCCAGCAGGCTAACCTACGGTAGATGGGAGAAGTCTCGTAAGATTTATACACTTTTAAAAGAGGATGATTAGGATATGCCAAAGATTTGTGTTTAAGTATATTATTCTACACTGACATTTAAAACAAAAGTCTATAGGAGGTTTCAATATGATTGAGAAAAATGGCTCGTCTTTAAATAGACTGAACTGCTGATTCAAGTACTTATTTATATCCAGATTGTGTGCAACTGGAGGTTAATTAATGAACTTGCAACTTAAACAGAATGATAACTGGATTGAAAATTAATAATGTATTAACTGTGTCGTATTTTAAACATAGTTTGACGTAGATGAGAATTTTTAAGATCTACAAATACAGGTTCCTGTTAATGTAATGAGGAGTTTAGTTGATGCGATGTTAAGGAATTCTGTTTATTAATTTTAGGTTTCTTAAGAGATAAATGTTCGAATTTTTGTTGTGCTGAGTTTTGAAGGACTGATTAATATGTTGTCGTCTACCGGGCATTATGTCACTCCTTTTTAATTTGTTGAAACAGGTGGTATTTGAGTTGGGAGGGTTTGCCCTTCTCAGTTGAAAATATATCGCGATTGACGGAGTGCATTGTTGTTATGATCTGAGTGGATTGCTGTGCCATTAATTTGAGTCATTTTGATTAATTGTTTTTTTCACTGAGTTTGGTCATTTTGGCAAGCTATGGGTCGCTTTTGCATTCTCACATATTTGATGTTGCAAGTATATGTATTTCTTTATTGTGTAAGTCGATTGATTAGATGTGGTCAGACATGATTTGTGATTAATTGTTTTTTGAACAATCTTGGAGCATGTATGGTGATGGAATTGTTGAAGATGCTATCGTTTTCCATGATGATTAGCAGTGGGCGTTTGTCTTGATGTTCTGTGCGCTGTGAAGTTAAGTTTGTGCAAGGAATTTACAGTGGCTCATTTTAAAAGCATAGGATATTGAGGTCATGTATTTAGGTTTCATATGTGTCTTGGAAAATGAATGTGGACTAAAATAGTCGTGGAATCAAACTAATCGATATATAATGGGAAAAGGATAAATGTAAGGCCTAAACTAAAATACATAAAAGCAAGAGAATGGTAAAGAAAACGGAAGTTGCAGTACCCGTAATGAAAAAGTCGCACTAAACTCTTGTTTTTTTGAGTTGCCTTAGTATTTTTCGTATGCTAGTAAAGTTACGGATTCTGGGCTAAATGGTATGTCAGCTGTGGCATATGTAAATGGCATAGTATCTGTTAGTTTATGGAGGCAAAGGCTTAGAGATAGAAAGCTGATCAATGATACATTTAATATTTCATTATTTTTAGCAGGCGTAACTTAATTTTCGATTAAGCAGCTTTTGAGATGAGGTGGCATGAGGCGGCGCTGTACTCACAACAGGTCGGCGAAAAAATAGTTAGATTGCGTAGTAAGGACCATTTGATGAGAAAGCTTTAATTTCAGAGGTAGTGATAAATTCAGATACATTAGAGTTAGGACTTTTATAGCGAATCAATGAACAATAGTTATTGGGCATTATGACAATCTACTGGTTTAGTTTGAAAATGACAGTATTCATTCGGACAAATGGGGGCTGGAAAGTGAAAGGAGGTTGGATAGACCAATGACATTTGGTGAACTTGCGATAGTTTAGAATGAGATAATGATGAGGATTCTAGGAAGCTTGCTGCCACGAATAGTGTTCTGTTGTAACGAAGATAGTAGGCATATAACATTGATAAGGCAAATACAAACTCGTGGGATGCTGACAGGGTATTGCATTGATTTGCTCATACACATTTCTTTGTTGTGAAAGTGTTTGAAAAAACAGTTACGTTCGGAAAGATGCTTATATTATGTTCATGCTATTCAGATGGAGATCAAAAATTAAGACACATTCAACAGACACATGTCAGGGATAAATGATATCTTGAGATGTTATGGGAAAGAATGCCAGAGGTAGAATATTTTGATCAGCTGATAACGAGTCGGAAAGGTTTGCATGGGTCAGAGAGGTAGCTACTAGATTCAGAGAGATGTTTCATGATGAATTGTAGAGTGGACAACTACTAGCGCAAGCAGTGAGTGAGACAGTGATCATTTTTATAGCACACACTCATAGGTGGAAAAGTACTGAGATTGAGTTGTGAACTTAAGTATTGCCGTCAACGGGAAAAAGTTTCTTCTTTTATGCAACAAGTTGTTGGTACAGTCAGTAATATACAATATTTTTACATGATACTAGAGACAGGTGTGGAACACAGTAATTTTGTAGTTAACATGAGTCGTAAAGTTACAGTAAAGCGAGAACATGTACTAGAGAACAAAAGCTGGATATTTTTATTTGTGAACAGAGAGGAAAGTACTCGGCACAGAAAGTAAAAGTGATAGGGCAAAAGAGTGGAACAATTAGTAGAGTACATAGTATGCGAAAAGTCACAAGAGCAATAAAAGTGGAATTGTCACTAGGAGACAAGTAACATTAGAACAAGTTGGGAAATATGAGTATAAAGTATTCATCGGCAAGCTGACTGTTGGCTAAGCTACAAGGAGATAAGTTGTGAAAGTACTTGTGCAACAGGTGTATGAATCAAGTATAGGAAAATCGTTTGAAAGTCAGGAGTGTAACCTTTGTTTGCAGGAAGAGTGGTTTTAAGTTTATTGGAGCAACTGAGTCGAGTTTGCTGACAGTGAGGCGACAAGATATTTGGTCATATCGAAACACGAGTGGGGTGATCAGAATCATTGGCAAGTAGATCGCAGAGAGTGAGTCATTGTAACTGCGTACAACGAGATGATACAATATCAGTGTGGGCCATGAGTACTCATTAGTACATCTTAAGGGTGAACGAGTGGGAAATACATGAAGAGCGTGAGCATTGTAATTGTATACCAGAGTTCGGAACTTCAGAATGCAATATAAAGTTCCAATAATGAATAAACTATGTGAAGTATGCTGAAATAAACTTATCTAGAGTTGAAACAAAATAAATCTCTATACCTATCATGTCACTACTAGACAATGAACACTCAGGATACTATTATGGGGACTTTGCTTGTACACACAGAATATCATTGTCATATTCACAATTTGTAATTATAAATCAAATGTACTGGAAAAAGCAGTATAATTATTTAGGTTTCCAATTCCGGCCAATGATAGTGACAAGTAAAATGCTAATCAGCAGCACTGATACAACATTTCTGTTGTTTCCTGTTGAATGCGAGTTACAGTGCACCTAAATGAACTAAAAAGAGCTTATACATTCACAGTAGGTGGCCTGTTACGAGTGTTGTACGTGTGGTAGGATCAAAATTCAACTGCCTCTATCAATTGTTGCATTGATCATGCCTGAATTCGAGGTGCATTCATTTAAGACTATAAATTTTGTTCACATGAAGCATAATTTGATGAGGTACATATGTGGAGAAGTAAGGTTATCGTGACCATAACTATCTTAACGCATATCGTCATGAAGTAATAGTAGACAAAGTTAACCCTAGATTGGGGAAGTAGAATCGGCCACATCAGATGATGGTGGTTCCGTTGGATTTTGAATTTCTATTTACAAATGATTGGCGAGGCGCGGTAATGACGTTTTAGGGGGTCAATTAGAGATTACCGGAACTGAAAATAACTTAAACACTGTCTTCAGAATTGTGATTTGTTAGACCTCCCCCCAAATCTAGTCTTACCAAGCACTTGTTAGTTAAAATCTTTTTTTTGACGAATTAATCAGTTAGCAATCCAAAGGATCCATTGGATTGATTCCCCTGGGGGCTGTACAGAAGCTTAGTAAAATCTATTACAAAATAAACTAAATTATTATACCAACCTGAGCAATATAACCATACAAGTGATGTGACAACTATCTACCAGTCTTAACGGCAAAAACAGAAAAGTATAAAAAAACCCCAAGAGAAGTTAACATCTTCAGATTCGTTTGACAAGATAGAAAATATTAATAAATAAATTGGGTGAAAAAAATAATATTAATACGAATAAATAAAATTAAAAAACTAATAGTCAGAAAATTTAAACGAATATTTAAATGAGCAACTAAAGTAAAATATAAGAGAAAAAATAATAAACAAGAATCCTATATATAAAATATTAAAAAAAATAGAAAAAAAAAAAAAATTAATAAAGGGAATATCAAATATTAGATAGATTTTTTAAAAATAAAAAATAAAAAATAAATAAAAAAATTAATAAATTATTTTTATTATTGACGCAAATAAAAAGGAAAATTATAAAAAAAAGAAATAAAAAATTAGATAACCAAAAAAAAATAAAATAAAAAAAATGTTTTTGAAAACGAAATAAAAAAGCCGTAAAAAAAAAAAAAAATAAAAAAAAATGCAATTATGAATAAATAAAAAAAAAAAAGTAAATTGTACAAAACAAAAAAAGAAGGTGAAAGTTTAAAATCATCAAAACTGTCTATGTTGAAAAACTATAAGTTTATGCAAAATATATAAATTAAAAAAAAATTGTCATTAAAAAAAGTCTCTTCCTCAAAGCTGCTAAATAGAAACAAGTATTTAGATTAAAAACAGATAAAAGCGGCCACAATGACAAATTGTGAGTACAAAATAATTACTATTCAAAAAAAAAAGTTAAAAAAAAAAAAAAAAAATGGGGAACTAAAAATGTATTTAATATTGAATGGATAATGCAATAAAAATAATAAATAAAAAAAAACTAGAAAATTTTTTTGATTTAAAAATTATGGTCGATAAAAAAAAAATTAATAAAAGAAAATACATAAATATAAAATTAAAAAAAATTTACCCAAAAATTAAAAAATCCACAAAAAATATTAAAAATAAAAAAAAATAATAGAAAAGAAAAAAAAAAAAATAAATAAATATAAAAAAAAAATACTCTAAAAATACTCACAAACTATTAATAAAGGCGTAAAGTAAAAAAAAATAAATAATGGAAAATTAAAAAAATCTGAAAAACTAATATCATAAAAGATTAAATAAATAAAATAAAAAGACAACAAGCTCAAAAGCTCGAAAACAAAAAATTTTTAAGTCTATGAATGTAAAAAAATAATATATAGATTCAATATCAAAAAAAAAAAAAAGGGCTGGTGAAAAAAAGAAAATAATAGAAAATATTTACTTCTCCGGGCGTAAAAAAAATACAGAAAAAGAAGAGATATAAAATTAATAAAAAAAAAAATAAAAAAGATAAAATAGCAAAGCAGAAGACTTATAAATCAAGAAAGGCGGTTAACAAAAACATCAGCCAAGTTTCTTTTAATCTTTCCAGATTACATAGATGCTTTAAATTCACTCAACACACACAAAATTTCAACACAATAACAAATAAAAAGAAAACAATATAACAAATTAAAATAATAAATGCCTAATCCCACTAAGTGGGTCAAAAAATAATTAATAAGAAACCACAATTTCTTAATGCTTATAATCCAATAAACAGAATATTATATAGATAAAAATTAGGAATATAAAAATACACAATTAAATTATTTATAGCAAATTTAAAAATTTAAAAAAATAATAATAATGTTCTAAATTTTTTTTTGAAATTAGCCCCAGATTTTTATATAGAAGCTAACTAAAAAATTTTTAAGGATGAATTTAATTTTATATTTATATATTAATAAAACACCAAAAAAAAAAAGGATTTAAAACTAAGAGAGAAAAATATAAATAAAAAGAATTAAAATAAAAGGAACAAAAGATCAACACAAAAATTTTTTCCGGCATTTGCAATTTTATTTGAAAAAATCTATAATTAAAAAAATTATTAGGACAGGGAAATTGGTGGTAGGAACCGATATATATAATTTAATCAATCTAGGAAGTATAATATTATAGAGATATATTAACTAAAAAGAAAAGCATATATAATAATATAAATAAAATTATTATTACTCCCCCCCAGCCTAAAGGTAAAACGCTATCATTAGTTAAAAAATTCTATTATAATTAAATATAAAAAAAACCAGTTATGAAGGGCATTCAAAATAATACTTTAAGTTAAATTTACATCTCCCTTAGTTTATTAAAATACATGTACTATAATTTAAAATTTATATTATAAATAATTTTATAATAACTAAATAAAATTTTTTTTTTTTAGATTAAAATAAAATATTTGAACATAATTTTAAAATATAATTTGAAATAATATTTGCGATACACTTTTAAAAAAAAATAAGAATATAATTTAAATATATGAAAATTTAAAAATTAATAACTAAAAATTTTGAACTATTTTTAATTGTATATATTATAGTAATTAAATAAAGTAAAAAAATTAAAGTAAAAAATAATAATAAAAAACTTATAATTTTTTATAAAAAAAAAAATAAAAAAACAAAAATTAATAGTATGAAAAAAAAATTTTTAAAAATTAAATTTAAATATCAAAAATAAAAAAATAAAAAAAAAAATTAATATAAAATAAAATGTAATAACAAAAAATGTAAATTAAAAAAAAAAAGAAAAAATTTTTTTTCAAAAAAAAAAATAAAATTTTTAAAGATGAAACCTAAAAAAAAATTTAAAAAAAAAAAAATGTAAAAGTAAAACTAAATCATCTCTAATAATGAAGAAAAGCATTTTGAAATGATCTCTATTTAAAAATAAAAAATAAAGTAACAAACTTAAATTTTTAATTTGCTATTTTTTATGTAAAAAAGAAATAATAATATTTAAAGAAAAGATATAAAAATTTTGAAATAAAAAAAGAAAGGGTTAAAAGACAAAAAAAAATAAATAGAAGTGCATATTTCAGAATTCTTTTTGTTTTTTAACAAACAGCGCGTTTCTCAAAAATCTAACAAAATTGTCCCAAAAACCAATAAAAAAATAAAGCCAACATTCCAAAAAAAATATAAACATAAAAGGAAAAAATCTTAAAAGAAAAAATAAAAAAATTGTAAATTCTTTGTCATTTTTTTATGTTGTTTGGGCTACCCGGTAATTATACAAAAAAGGAAGAAAATTTTTCTCCAATATCCGTAATAAAAGATTTTGAGCAAAAAAAAATAAAAAAAAAAAAAACCCCTACCCTCAAAATGTGCAAACAATAATAATATAACAATTTGCTAGAAAAATAAAAAAATGGATTTAAAAAAAAAAAATCTAAAAAATAAAGATAAAATAAAAGTTCATTTTTTCAATTCTATAAAAGCAAAGTGTGGCAACAAACGCAAGGGTAGGATCCCATCAAGAACATACGCCCAAAAGATAAAGTTACTTAAGGCGAAATATAAAGAAAAAAGACATAAATTGTTTGCAGGGGGTAAAAATTTGCTTCACTTAATGACCAATATCTTTAAAAGAAAATTTAGTACAAATCCATAGACACGAATCTAGAAATTATAAATTTAACAAAAAATTTAAATTTTTCATTTAATTTTGTTTTTACCTTGCCTCATTAAAAAAAACAAAAATGTATCAGTTTAATTTTTTTTTTATAAGAATTATGATGTCCCCTCGATGTAAACCTCCACACTAGGTATAAAAAAAATTTAAATATAAAAAAAAAAATTAACTAAAATTATTAAATAAATAAAATATAACCAAAAAATAATATTAAAAATTAGTAAAAAAAAAAAAAAAATAAATAATACGCTAAAAATAAATATAATAAATCGGCGTAAGAATTAGGGATAATGAAAAATACACCATAAATAAACTTTTGCTTTTCTAAATAAAAAAAAAAAATAATTACAAAAAAGCATAGGCTCCATGTTTCTTGGGAGGCGTGAGCAAAAATTAAAAAAATTTGGAAATAGAAACAAAATGAAACAGTACTCTCTTAAGGATCCTTCACATTGTCGGTTTTGTCATGTAATCCAGGAATAAAATAAACTTCTTTGACCATTTAAAAATGAAATAAAAAATATTGAAGGATTCTTTCATAGTTTCTTGTATTCATCATCGCGTTGTATCTCAGCCTTAATATTAGCACTTGATAAGATTATGAATATAAGTTGATAATATGAAGTGTAAAAATCCGCAAAACGGACCTCGCAGTTGAACTAAAATAAAGAAAATAAAAAAGGCAAATTAAGAACAAAAATGAAAAACTAACATTCCAAAAAGTGACTGATAACAAGAAACTTGTAGAACAGAAAACCAAACTGCAACTCCACGTAAGGGGAATAAATAAAAGTGAAAAAATCAAAAAAAAACATCAAAAGGCAAAAGGCAGCAAAAAAGAATAGACCTTGACTGGCATACAGTATAAAAAAACTGCGAATACAAAAAAAAAGAGCAAATCCAAACCTCCTTGCTGTTAAATAACAATACAAGATTTATATAAATTTACCTACATCACACTTCATGTATGTAGACAGCTTGGGAAATAATAAAAAAAAATAGTTACTACCAGAGACTTTGCCTAAAAGTTAGCAAAAGTCAAAAAAAATAAGAAACGATGGGCAAATCAGTGAAAAACGTAAAATACAAGTCAGTTTTGCTTTTCATATGCCAAGTTGAAAAGGAAAAATGTAAACTAAAGTACAGGTCTAAGAAAAACTGGCAATGCTAAAATAACAAGTAGAAGAAATATATTCAAACCGCCTCATAAACAACTAGACCAAATATATCATTGCACATGCTACTCCCCTAAGTTAATAATAATAAAAAAAATAATGCGATTTTCCCGCTAATGACTTAGCCTAAATTCAATATTTAGCAATAAGAGACAAATTGTTGCAACTTTAATCATGTATTAAAATAAAAAAATGTACTAGAAACAAAAACTAGATGAAAAAAAAACACGTAAAGAAAATTATTGGCGTAATGAGGTCTGTTATTAACCAGTTTAACTATACATAAATCTCTAACTATAAAAAAAATAAACCTAAAAAAACTACTAACATTCTGTAAGAATACTGCCAGATTGAAACTATGTTGCATATATGCACTAAAAATATATCTAAAATAAAGGGAAATCAAAACTTGAGCGGTGTAACTAAAAAAAAAATAAGAGAAAGTACTTCCCTCTGGGTAAGTTTAACTAGAAAACTTGAATGCTCTGTAAAATAATAAATAGGATTCAAAATATGAGGCCACAATTGAGTATACTAAAACCGTAGAAATTTCTTTCGTGCGGATCAAAGTGTTAATATATGATATAAAAAAAAAAAAACATGATTGCGTATTTGTTTAATTTAATAAAAAAATTAAAGTATATCAGGCGCTTGAAAAAATAAGCCTTAGTAAAATAGAAAACAAAACGTGATAAAAATGAGAAGAAGCTCCGAAAAAAATAAAAAGCTTTGTAAGAAACCCTGTAAGAATCTAAAAAAAGTAAAATAATACAACTGGGGCAAAGAAAGAGTGGAGCTCACTGAAAAAGAAAACTATAAAATGGATATTGGGTTAGGAGGAAAAACGAACAAACGAAAAAGCACAAGTCCTCAATAGTTCTATGCGGGTAGGGTCGGGTCCTGATTACTATTCAAGATCGACAACTTTAGCTTGTTACCAAGGGGGTGAGCCAAAGAGGAATGTGCTCGTGTATGGAAGCAATAAAAAAAAAAGATCATTGCGATGAGGGTGAAAGGGTTTGTGTTTATGCAATTGGAAAGACGTTTTAACAGAAAATACAGTGAGTGTGTACCCAAAGAAGTGTAGGGAACCAGTAAATTGTTCTGTAAAATAAAAATAAAGAAACTGGTAGTAAATAACAAGATTTCTGATAAAAAAAAGATTAGAATTGGCAATTATGGTAAAAAAAAAATGGAAAATAAGTCAAAAAAAAAAAAAAGGGTATTTTTATACTGATTTAGTTAAGTCTTGATAGACGTATACAGTAAAATTGTTATAACAAAGTTAATGTGTAAGAAATCACACTACCAAAATGATCTTTTTTAAAATTCAGCTAAGTTTACAGAATTTTAAGAAGTGGTTAAATAAGGGTAGAAAAAAAAATTAAGGAATGAAGTTTGTGAATAAAAAAAAAAAAAAAAACAAAAAAAGGAAAGAAAATGAAAAAAAGCAAAAAGTCGTAGGGTATAATTTGGATATATGTTATTAACACATATCCGACTACAAATCATATATATGAAACCAGAAATTAAATATAATATGAATGAAAAATATATAATTAAAGTAGGATGGAATAAGAGTACAAATGGATCAAATTGTCAAAATAAATAAGTCAAGAGCAGCAATAGTGAGAGTAGGGATAATAGTTGACTGTGCGTGGAAGGAACAGAGTGGTCAAAGACCGCATCCTTCACGTGGTGGTCATGGAAACAGTCTTGCAGTGTGCGTTGCTGAGCGGTGGGATCCGAAATGGGAAGGAAGGTCTTTCTCGGGTCTAAAAAATGGTGCGAAGTTTCGGATGTTTTTTTGTCGAAGAAAGGTGGATATAAGTTCGGGGTAAAACAGACACACGCAAACCCGTTTTTCAGGCGAGAAGAAGAAGCCGACGAAGACCAAGTAAATACAAATGAGGACTTATAATACAAGCAAAAAATAAATTAATAAAACAGAAAGTAAATTAATCCCCAAAGAACTTAAATATAATAAAAGAAAGTACATATATAAACACAAGTAACTAATAAAACAGAAGAAATTAATACACACAAGCATAATAAATAAATGAGCACTCCGTATAATGTGAAGAAAAACTAATATAAAAAAGAGGAATTCAATATAATAAAAAGAAATCTAATATTAATCTAGAGGAATTAATATAATATAACAAGAAATGAATAATATGGCGACTAGCATAAATATAATAATTGAGAAGTCATATCATAAAAATGAATAAATATCAAATTCGATTAATCATATACAAATTAGAAATACTTACTACAAATGAGAAGGAAAAATCAAAAGGAATAACTAACAGATGAGGACAAAGAAAGAACAGGATGTGTTCTATCGGCATATTAGTACAGGGGGGGATAATGTTATGAGGGGAGAAAGTGTGGAAAGAAATGGCAGAAGAAACACTTGTAGAAGTTGTGGAAAGCTTTGTGCGCTTCATGCAGGGGAAATCATGCAGTGGTGGCTTCTGCTATAAGTGAAACGGGAACATTGATGATGATGAATGTGTTTCATCTGTTGTTCTTTGCTTGTCCAAGGAGATAGGCTTCAAAACATGTGGCATGTATTGTTGTGTGCATAGTAATTCCAGTCTTGGCAGTATCCTTATCTTTTCATTTTAGTTTTCCAGCTTTTAAGTGGTTATTGTTTTTTGTTGGGGATAAGTTAAGAAATGTTTGTCTGTATAAAGGTTCTCACTTGTATGTTCTGTCCTCATCGCGTTATTCGGTTGTAATCTCATTAATTATTTCTTGGGTGTTGTTTTTTATGTCTCATGTTTCAGCTACCAAAGTATGATGAATTTGATACTAACTTTTTATGTTCAATGCTTTTCTTTTAATTTACTAGTCTGCAAATGCAAGAAAAGTCTTTTGCATTCTGTTATTTTGTGATGGATGGCGAATTTGTTTTATTTCTTTAGTTGACTTTTGTTATATTATTATTTTTCAAAGGTCTTGTGCTAAAGTTTTAGGAAGGATTAGTGTTAACATTTATTTCGAGGTTTTTAGTGATGGTAGGGTAGTGAGTATTTCTTTGCTCCGTTTCGGCCTTGTAAACATTGCAGGAAATTTAAAATGAGAACAGTTTATAAGTGCAAATTTTATATATATTTTGATTGGGGAAGTTTGGGAAGTGGTTTTTGTAGAAAATCTTAGAGTAATGGACACAGATAAAGAAAAAGATGGTATATTAAATCTTGTCAAGCAAAGAAGGTGTTGTATCTAGGTGGATTATGAGTGTTTGTTTAACGTTTGAGTGTGTAACATTGTCCCTCCAAAATGTAGTTAGTGTTGTAAACACTCTAGTCCATCAAAAAATGTAGTTGCTTGTTTTTTTAAACTTTGTCACTTAAAAATGTGCTTGCGTGTTTTAACATTGTCTCTAAAATGTCGTTGAGTGTTTGAAACATTGTCACTACAAACATGGGTAAAAAGGGGGTGAAGTGTTGGTGTAACCATTAGTATCAAAAATGTAGTAGGTGTTGTAAACATTGTTATCATTAAATGTAGTTGAGAGTAGTAAAACTTAGTCCACTTAAATATGTGTTGAGTGTTGTAAACTTTTCGTCCCTAAAAAAATGTTGTAGAGTGTTTGTAAATTTATATAAAAAATGTGTTAGTGGTTTAAACACTTAGTCATAAAATTTGATGTAGCAAGAGGGGCTCTAATTTTTTACAGATATTGATCGAATGTTTCTATTCGGCAGGCAATCACGAAGCTAAGTTAGCTTAAAAGTCAATGGAGGGCCATTGATGGATGAAAAGGTAAATCTTTTAGTTTTTGTTTTATTTTTTTATTAAAATAAGTGCCCTTGATATGTAGATATTTGTGAAGTGGTGTATATAATAGTAAATTGTTATTAAGGGTGTTATTTGCACCCTGTGATCAGAACACTGCATGTATATTTGATTATAGGAAAGGTGTTTGGTTCTTGGGGACATGATCACTAACACTCTGTATGATCATTAATCATATTTATGTACTTTTGTAAAAAAAGCTTATTTATTATCTGTTATTTTACAATATTTTATCAGTATACTTTGTACTAGTAAGTTATGTACAATCTTTATGTCTCAATACTCTATCCTCATTATAATGTATTAAAATTCACAATCAAAAACAAAATTATGGTATGGGCCCATTGGGAGTGATAAAAAAAAAGTCAGATCAAACCTAAAATGAGGATTGGGAAGGTGGTTGAAGTAAGAGAGGAGATTGTTCCACAGAGATTGTCAAGGCTAAAACAACCCCTGCGACAAGAAGAACAGTAATAAGTATTTTGGTATGTTTGCAGAATGAGAGAGGATGGTACCGACGGTATGGGCTGCTAAGAGCGGGTATCGCTAGGAAGAGGGTCATGGTGAGGAAAATTAGGATATTTGAAGGACTGCGGATAGAATGGAAGGAAGGAGAAGCAGCGATATATAGTTGGTGCTTCTTCAACGCTGTTGACTCAGGTAGAAGAGGAATAATGAGTAGTCATGGAGTGTGGCATTCAGGTTTTCATAGAAAACCAAGCATGAAAACTTGAGGGTAGTCAAACTCTAACCGCAAAGTAAAAAAATTTAACAAATAAAGACAACAATTAAATGTTTCATAAACTTGATTATATAGTTTAAAATTGACATGACTCAGATCATTAAACAAAGGTAGTTATTCATTTTTTTTTGTTATTTGTACGGTGTGTAGAAAGGGTAATTGTTAGAGAGATATTGTACAGAGGTGCATATTTGTGATTGTGTTATAGACAAACGCATGTAGTTAAGGGATCTTGAAGCGAAAGAAAAAAATGTGTATGCTTCTCAGGTTGAAGTGCAACTGCATGAGGTTGTGATGGGGGTGGCATTATCATGTAAAATACATAAACTGAAACATGCTGCTGAGATGTGAATGCTTGGTAGACTTTATAGGAGACCGCTGAGTAGTATTCCTTGCGTTAAGGACGCGAAATGGAAAATTATGATGTTTAGGGTGAAAGGGTTACAAATTACATTTAGGAACAGTAGAATAAGTATGCGAATAAATGAAAGCCCATAATGGGAAGGATGATGGTTGGTGTGTAGTAGCAGTAGGATTGAAGTAAGATGTAGATAAATGAGGTTATGATGAGTTAGTGATAGAGAAATTCTATAAATATTTAACAATAAAAGGAATAGAGGTTTTTCAGATTTTATTGAAATTTTTTTGTTTTGTGACGGCACATTCTGTCACTAGACCAAAGTAGAGAGAAATGATTTCAAAAATTAAGTGAGTCGTTCATATGTGCATGTTGATACATACTAAGTTGAAAAGGATGGCTGGATTTTATAAGCTAGGAATGGATTAGCTTGAAAGGGCTGTCATGGAAAAGGATTAGGTAAGGATTCCAGATTAGTTTGGTTGGTTTTAAGGGATTTTCTTGCAACTTGAAGTTAATCAGTGTCAATCTTTCTTAGATCCATGAAAGGAGATTCGCACGTGACGAAATCTAGAGGAATGACATGATGTGTATATAGGAATAAATTCTATAAATAATTTTGTGGCGGGTCTGGTTTTTACTTGTTTACCATTTTGGAGCGGCAGTGGGAAAGGGAATGGTGTGCGTAATTTCTAATACTGTTTCAATTCAGTGTGGATATAAATTTATTGAAATTTTATCTTTAGAAAAAGTGGTCCTAATGAAGGTCATACTGCCCTGGTCTCTGGGTAGTGAAGATCAGGACGCTAGCCTTTCTGGTAAGGAATAAAAATAGGAGGTCCGTGTGACAAGTGTACAGTTAAAATCTTGGCAGTTTCAGCATGTAAAACTAAGTCGGAAATGACTACTAAGTGTAGTTTCATTGGCTACAGTGATGGGGTGCTAGGGTATTCTGAAAAGGATGCCTATCTACGAGGGCGGTGTGAGACCGCATCAAATGAAGGATGATGACAAGAGTACAAAAAATAAGAACTAAGGATACAGTTGCTGTGAGAAAAATGTATAAAAATCAAAATAAGGAATAGGATAAGTTGCTGTGAGAAATGTCATAACATATCAAATATATTAGTGTTATATGAAACAGAATTTTTTTGAATGTCAAAATATATTGAGGTTATGGACGAGGGAGGAAAAACAAAGGAGATAAACAAGAGTTATAGACGTTGGCAAATAGACCTGAAATAGACAGAAGATTTATAGGAACACTGGGTGTAAGAAAGTGATGTTGTACTTTATATTTTATATCTCTGGACGATGTCATAAGGCAGTAAGGAGAAGACAAGAAAGTTCAAGTGGGGAATGGACGATGAGAAGGTTGATTTCAGAGTGGCATTTTGTGATGGATGTTGCTATTGCTAAATCAGATGCACATCTTAAGTTGGAAGGAAAAGGTGGAGAGTGCGGAGGGCTGGTCTTAAGGCATAAAATGAAATAGTGATATTTGAGAGGAAAAGAATGAATCAGATTAGTGGGAGACAGGGTTGGAGGAGGGTCAACACTATAAAATATGGAGTGTATTAGACGGAGGGGCAACAAAGCGGTTGGCTCGAAGAGCAGCAGTTGGGAGATTTTAGGATAAATCGAGTTTATCAGACAAAAAGAGAGTTGGAAATAGAGAAGATGGGTGTATATGTTACTTATGTCCAGTTTTGATGTATTTCCTCTCACTATGTGAGTTTGACTTAATGCATGGAGTCATGGGCAATGACTAAAACAAAGCAAGCTTCAAATCAGAAATGAGGTATTAGGAAGGTGGTGAAAGTGGGGGACGTTGGTCGACAGGCAGATACTTCAAGGTAAAAACAAAATTGAGACAAGTAAAATGTGCAACGATGGTTTAGATGTTGGAATGGGGTAGATTGGTAACAACAAGCAGGGGAACCTAAGAGAGGGATCATTCTAGGTGATTCGGTGTTGGAGGAATAAGAATCTTTGAAGGATTGCGGCTAGAATGGAAAGGTCGGAGGAAGAAGTGATGGATAGTATGATGCTATTTTCAAATTACACCTATGGTAGAAGAGGAACAATAAGTAAGTAAGAAAATAGATAGCAGGGTGGACATATAGAGGTGCTAGGTAAGTTTCTTATACCGGAAGCAATAGTGGCAGAGTGGTTAGGATGTGTGGGTTAGCAGCACAGATATGGGTTTTGCATAATGTTGATAGTAGTTAATATGTAATGGTTCTGGTCTGTTTGGTTTTGGAGGTAAGGGGAGAGGGAATAAAGAGATCTTCAGCTGTGCAGCCGTATCTCTATGGGATATTTTGTTTCTTTTGTATTTGTTGTGGGGAATGAGCTAAATTGTTCGTTTGAGTTGTGCTATGATTTAATAAATAACAATTGGAAAGTAAATACGACATTATTAATCGGGTGTTGAATGGAGTAAGATCAAATGACTGTTGTGAAGTGGTGTATGTGAATGAGGCAAATGTGAAGTAAATAAAGGAAAGAGATGGGAAAAGAACGGGAGTGTTTTTATATGTCGTGAGAGAAGTAGTTATAGATGATATGCTGGTCTATTGAAGCTAGAGTAAATTAAATAGAGGACGGTCCAAATGTAAAGATGGGTGAAGACGGAAATGAGAAGAACATTTAGATTAGGATAAAAAATGCATAGGTTGTAGGATAACGATGTAAGAGAGATGTTGTTGCAACTGTTTGTCTAGGGATCAGAAAGGCAAAGTATTATGATCATGGTCTATTTTGTATTAAGTGGCACTAAAAAGTTATTTTTTGGTTAATTGTTTATGTATTAAAATACTCAAATTTTATGTTCTACCATGAGCATTTTTATCTAGAGGTTGAGAACGACAAAGATTGACAGCTCATGATGGATCAAATAATCTGAGTGAGAGATAGTTTACATGGGGTGGAGATGCAAAAAATTGTGGGGGACAACAAAGCATAACTCGATTAATATGGAGAAGTCGGTGGAGAATTTGTGGTGAGGGAATATATTGGTCATAGAAGTAAGTTGTTTTGTGAAAAAATAAAGAAATTTAACCTTTTTTGGTTGTATTTTGGTTTTTGGTAACCTTCCCTTCCTTTGATATGAGAGGAAATAAATGTATTAGTTTACATGCAAATATATAAGAAGGTAAATAAACAGTTATTTAGTTTTTTTTTTTCATTAAAGAACCTTTAATATTTTGTTGTAACTTAGATTTCTGAAGTTTTACAGAAAGCAGTTGTAGTTGAGGGGTAATGAATCTGGTTTTACAGAATGGTTGGTGTTGACATATGCGTTTTTGTTGATATGTGGGAATTTGAAGCGGATGTTCCGAGTATTTTATCAAATTAAGTTAGTGATATGGTAGTTCTATCTATCTAGATGTATTAATTGTTGGGATAGCGGAGTTGAAGATTAATATTCTCTTGTTGAGTGGCTATACATTTTATTCAGTAAATTTATTCAACAACATTTTTTAAGTTTATAAAGATGTTTAGTGTTTATGGAACCAGTATTAAATTAGTGAGACTTGATTTTGTTTCTTGCTCAACACAGTTTATTATGGTACGTTTTTCGAAAGATTTACCGAGTGGTAAATGTTATATAGTTTGTTTTTGTAACACAGTTTATGAATGAGTTACGTAGTTGTTCATATAGTTTGATTTTGATAACAAAGTTTTTGAAGAGGGACGAGTACCGTGTGCGGATAGTTTTTTTTTGGTTTCTTGTAAATAGTTTTTGGAGAGTTACGGTTGTTCAGTATAGTTTGTTTTTGTTTAAAAAGTATTTGAAAGAGTTATAGTACCTGTTCAGTATCAGTTTGTTTTTGTAACACAGTTTTATGAAAGAGTTATGAGTCCCATGTATACAGTTTGTTTTTTTGTAAACACAGTTTTGAAAGGGTTTTGAGTTAGATGTTCAGTATCCTGTTTGTTTTTGTCCAAAAAAGTTTTTGGACGAGTTCGAGTACATGTTAGTATAGATTGTTTTTGTAACCAACAGTTTTTGAAAGAGACTGAGAGTACAGTTGTATCAGTTTGTTTTGTCAAATAAGTTTTTGAAAGAGTTACCTGAGTACTGTTCAGTATCGTTTGTTGCTGTCAAACACAACTGTTTTTGAAAGAGTTACCTGAGTACATGTTCAGTCTCCAGTTTGTTTACGCTTGTCAACAACAGTTCTATTGAGATAGTGTTACCTCGCAGTACCATGTTCAGTACTCCAGTGTGTTTCTTGTACAAACAACGGTTTTGAAAGAGTTTACTGCGTTACCAATGTCACAGTCTCCAGTTTGTTTCTTGTACAACAACCGGTTTATTGAAAGAGTTACTGTAAGTCCAATTGATGTTCAGTCTCCAGTTTGATTTCATGTCAAAACATACGGTTTTCTGAAAGAGTTAACCGATGTACCATGTTAATATACACCAGATTTGTTTTTGTCATAACAAACGGTTTTTGAGAGAAGAGTATACCTGAGTTTACCATGTTCATTCTCCAGTTTGTTTCTTGTCAAGCATCGGTTTTTGAATGAGTTACCTGAGTACCAGTGATGTTCAGTATCAGTTTGTGTTTGTCAAAAACGTTTCTCTGACGAGTTATGAGTATGTAAGTAATCAGGACTTGCTTTCTAAAAACGTATTCTCACTCCGTAACATGGTACTGTCCATAACACTAGTACGATCTTTTGGAAAAATGTTACTAGTAGGCATCATTCAGTATGTTCATTTAGCAAAGTTCTTGTCAACATACGCCATTGACATAGCTTTCTCATTCTCCTGGAGTTAGTGTTATCCTACATTAGATCCCCTGTAATAAACTGGTTTTTGAAATGGATAAGGATTAATCTTCAGCTTAAGTTGATGTTTTTGGTGGATTTGTATATCGACAGCCTTAATGAGTACATGTTCAGTATCAGGTTAGATATGATTATCTCAGGTAAGTATATAGACGAGTTAACGTAGTCATGTGTGTTCGTATAAGTTTGTATCTTACTTGCTTTGAGTTGAAAAAAGGACTTGCTTTCTCTGGTCATATACAAATTTATCCCACTAACGATAAGTTGATTGTTTTGGAAATGTCAGTAGGATATTGATTATATCTCAAGGCTACATGCTTGAAAGTTGATTATTTCTGGGGATAATGTAATTACATTGGGATCATGCTTTAATGGTTGATGTTGGTTGGTGGATATGATTATTCAGCATCTAAGTTGAGTAGTGATTTGGTCGGATATCGGATTGTATCTACAGATTAGAAGTTCGTATGTTTAGGTGGATATGATATCTCAGTTAAAAAGTTGCTGTTTTTTGTGGTTTGATGATTATCTTAGATTATGAAGTTGATAGTGTTGGTGGCATATGATTATATCAGTTAAGTTGATGTTTTTGGTGGATATGATATATCTCGTTTAGTGATTTTGGTGGATAAGATTATTAGTTTAGTTGTGTTTAGGTGGATATGATTATTAGTTAAGTTGATGATTTGGTGGATATGATTAATCTAGTTCGTTGCAGTTTTGGTGAGAGTAGATTATTCGTTCAGTTGATGTTTTTTGTGGCTAGATATCTTGTTAATTTGATTGTTTGGTGGATATGAATATCATCAGTGTAAGTTGAGTTATGGTGGATAGATTATAATCAGTTCAGTTGAGTTTGGTGGATATGATTATCGTTAAGTTGTGATTTGGTGTATATGAATTAGTTGTTGTGTATTGGTGTATATTTTCATCAGTTTAAGATGAGTAATGGGGATATGATTATCTGTCAGTTGAATGTTTAGAGCATATATTGCTTTGTTATTAAATTATCATAATAATTGAATAAGTGGATCATTAAAATGATAAATGATCTCTTTCAGAACTTTATAGGGTGGATATGGTATATAGTACAATAATTAATTTTGTATGGACATATATCATGCTGAAGAAAAATGAAGCTCTCATTTATTGCTTCTGTCTTTATTAGGTGATGGTTTACCTGTTATCGTGATTAATTCCAATTATTATAACAAGACAAAAAAAGTGGATTGGTATGTTTTTTTAGTTTTATTTGTAGGTTATGTTCAATTGATATTAAACAGAAAAACACGTGGATGTATATTTCTGTCATGATTTATGTTGTGTGACTAATCAATTCTTCTAACAAGAAACAAAGTGGAGATTTTTGTCAAAGGTTTACTGTTGTCAGAATATTCATCTTTTAAATAACACGCACAACAAAAGTGGTGGGTTATTTTTCTAATGTTTATGGTGTGTTGATGATACTTCTTTATAGAACGCCCCCCCCCCCCCCCCCCCCCCCCCCCCCTCAATGGTTAACCCCCCCCCCCCCTTGGGTCAGGGAAGATGTTAATGCCCCCCCCCCACGTGTGAATGCCCCCCCCCCCCCCCCCCATGATGGTGGACAGTAGGATGTTGTCTCTCAATAGTTACATAACAGACAACAAAAGTGTCGATTGGTGGATTTCTGTCTGATGTAAGAGTACAGACTGTGTGTAGATTCAACTTCAGGGTGTAATAAGCTATTTCAAAGTGCGTTTTTCTCATATTTATCGTCAATGCGTTTACGTTTGTCATGATATCTTAGGCCCCCCCCCCCATCGACCCGCACCGCATTTGGGGTGAGGGTCGATGATTCGTCAATGGTTTACGGGTTATGTATGGGTCAGAATTCTTTAATACCCACCCAAAATGTACACCTTCCCATCTTGTCATCGCCTTATGCTCTCGCCTATATTACTTCGGTGGGCCAAGACAACAATCGATGGATTGCTTTAGATCTCGTGTGTTTTTAACCCCCCCCCCCCTATTCAGGTGTGTTTGTAACAGCACACAAGAGGTTGCTAATATATGTCATGGTTTCTGATATGTGAGTATTGTATCAATTTTTGAGGATTAACGTACACACCCCACACCCTGGGGAATGTGTGCCACCCTACCCTGTTAATGATTTATGTTGTGTTTTACTTTCAATTGTTTGCTTAAAGACATTTCAGTGTATGGCGTTATGTGAAGATATAAATGCATTTACTGTGGTGTTGTAAATACACTTTTTAATCCACGCATCGTCGTTGGCTATCTACTTTACGGACCAATTGTGGGGGTTGTTAGGAGGAAGATAAGGTAAGGACGGTGGTCCCGGTTGGTGTGATTGTCGGGTTCTAGTGGGAGTGAGGGGCTGGTCATGAGGATAGCGTGGAAGTGGTGAACAGACCCCCCCTCCCCAGAGGGTTGTGGAACAATGGCACACACATTGGTGGTGGGGGGGGGGGTGGCACAGGCACACAGGTGATTTTTTTTGCCAGCGCTGGTTTTTGCTCATATATTGAGTACTTTATTAACAGGGGACGCGTGGGGGGGGAGGAGCGAGGTATGGAGTCGAGGAAGGGATTAAATGTTAAGCGGGTTTGGGGGGCATTTATGGGGTAGTGTGTGTGTAAAGGCGCGAGTGTGTACGGGTTTGCAGGTCCCCCGTTAGCCACGTGGGGGGGGTGAAGCTTTGAGTGGTCCCGTTAGGTTGGAAACTTAAAAACAATTTACAACACAACCCACTAACCCCAAAACCCACCATACCAATACACCACCACTACCACCCCAACCTAAACAAAAACAATTACACACCCATACAAAATCTCCTCAAACACAACACCCTAATCAATATTTCTACATAAAAATAACTACTAAACCAAATTATTAAAAAACTTTAATATTAAAAAAATTTACCAATTTT
>JAMPIV010018684.1:1012500-1096974 GCA_024509875.1 Oreohelix idahoensis | reverse complement strand
TGGTAAAGTACATACAACTTGTCTAAATGACTATCACTTTTCCCCATTGACTTATAGATCACTTTTTCGGCGATAGGCCGGCTACAACAAAATTCTGCATCCAGACAGGATGGCAGCCATGAATCACACCCCTTGCTAGCGATACTTCCGCTGCATAGCCTTTGACCTTTTCTAGCGACAACCAACATAGTTCGACTTAGAAATGTAAAGATATCCATATATAAGACAGACTCGTCCTACTCATACAAACACTACGTATAAATTCAGGCCATAGATATACTGAAGCAAGAACAATCTATTCCTACCGAGCCAAAGAATAAATCGCAGTAGGCCTAGACTCGTCCGCGGAGTCCGATCGAAGATGACGGAACTACTTTCAAGGGAAGTAACTCAAAAATGACTTCTCCTTAAGCACTTAAAAAGGAAATACTTTGATTACCAAATATTTGCGAACATAATAAGTATATAAATGTATTATATTGCAAGATAGTAAAAATTGCCCTTTACAATTATGGGTATTAGAATTTTTTCACCACTATATTTATATATATATATATATATATATTATATATATATATATATATATATATATATATATATATATATATATATATATATATATATATATATATATATGTGGTAAGTTGGGATTATATAAATAGTTATAGGGGACTTAGTGTACTGACTGAGATCAGCTGTGAAGGTATCTGTATCTAATAAGTGTGGTGTGTTACAGATGACCTTACTTTGCTACCACATTTAGACCTCAATCAGACTTATTCTGGAATATTGTGATGACTACGTTGAATGTCTAGGGTTATGATAGTGATGAAGTGTAAGTTCACAACAACCAACAGACAGATAAACACTTTAATTAAGATCCACAACACTTTACAACACTATGACAAGCACATACATATAATACTCTAGAAGACTATCTTAAGTAAGTCAAGTGTTAACTTTTAAATTATGTATTAATTTCTTTCAATAATAGATATCCTGATCCAACTACAGAGTGAATCAGGAATCACAATCAAATGTAAACACAATGTTTATGTACAAAAATTATACAAAGGATCTTTGTCCTGACATATAATATTATTACAATATGTGTTTAATGTTGTGATGTAGTATTATGAGGTAATACTGGCTTTTGAAGCTAGGTTGTTTTTTGTCATCACGACTTCATGTGTTTGTTACTGGTGGAAATAATATTGAAGGGTTCACAGTTTCTTTTTATTTGTAAAAATAATTACTGTCCCTCTTGATTTAGTATTACAGTCAATTTTAGGGTGGGTTATACAAGGGTGAGCTGTTCTGGCTGACGAATTCTGAGTCCGTATGTCGGCGGCGCGAAAACTGTCTCCTCTGCTCGCTTGCTTCTCAGTTATCTTGAAATGCACCACTGGTCAATATCTTGGACAGGGAGTCTGCTGCCAGCCCTCTGGATCCAGCAAAACTCAGACCAGGTGCTGCTCTAATACTTCAGTACCACGGTCCCTGAAATAAGAAGGTTGTACCTCCTTCGTCATAACTAATATATATATATTCTATTTCCACACTGAAGTACAGGACATTACAAACACAGAGTTCAGCGCTGTAGGCCAACTGCTAGCTTCTCATGTGACAATATACACCAGTATTCCTCTCTCTAATGGTTACAACGCCTCTGCAATTCCAGCGTTAATTCCTTCTATACAATAGGATAGGTGTCATGTTACTATTTGGCAATCCCATATATGCCTATGCAGTTATACTCCTCTCTGACAAGCTTTTACATGGTGGAGCAATATCTAGGCTTTGCCTTCTGTTTGCTACTGAACCACACACATACAGACACAATTTATCATTTCATATTCAATTTTCATATTATATATATATATATATATATATATATATATATATATATATATATATATATATATATATATATGAAATATGTCTAGCTTACCACAATTCAAGGAAATATACACAAGTAACGTTGACTGGCGATGAATTCTGGCACAATTTTGATCTGCCTTATCCCAGGCTTTTATTAGAAAAATATTAGCTTGATCTCAACGCACTTGATTCTCACAAAATTTATTTTCAAAACTGGCCCTGAACTGACGCTTCTATTTGACTATATCGAACGTTCTAACCAATGAGACCATGTTTACAAGAGCGTTTGAAAAAATTTTACCCATCCTGCACGTTGCCATTAACAACAATAATAGTATTTGCAGTTCGACTAATAAGGTTTCGCCTTACAAAATACTACAGCCAATCAAATCGTATCTAACTTGTTGGCCTCATTTCCCCTAAAGCAGTGTTTTTCAAACATGCCATTATGAGCAAATATGATCTTGTGCTATCAGACAACCCCACTATAGTATTTTGGCTATAATTTGTTAATTACTAGACTATTTGCGTAACACATAACATATTCTTTGTCAGCAAGTCCTAAGGTACACGAATATATAAGTTTAAGGGGGCTAAGTGGCTTCGTTCAAAATATGTATTATTCTAGGATAGTCGTGTATTTGTTTCTACCACCCGTTCACTTCTATACCAAGGGATGTCTTCTGTACTGTCAGACTAATGTCAGGAGCTTAGACATAAAACAGTAGAATGTCAGGTTTCCCAATAAGATTTTAACCCTGTTTTCAAAACCTAACCTCGTATCGTTAGTGTTTTTTATCACTGTTTATTTGAAAAAAAATCAGGCCTTCATGCCTTTCGCGTGGGATTGGCGTTCACATTTTAATCGCGAGACGACGTAGTATTATTGCGTCGCTCCGTCTATCCTTCCTCGTCTCTGCTTAGCCCGTCTGTCTTTCTAGGTTAACTTTGTGTGTATAATGACATTAATGTAGTATTATATCTAGGTCATTATGCAGTTTGCGTATCAAGATCGTCTAAGAAATACAGTACCAGTTTTATTTTTAGAAACGCGTGTAGTTTATGCAGACGGAGCAGAAAAAGGGGTTTTCGTGTTCAGCCATTATGGCGTTCTACAACACAGGCGTACGCTATTGTGAAAGCACTGATCTTTCACCATTCTTCTTTCTTTCATTTTATTTCGTTCGGCTTTACATTTATGTTCTAATTTTCCAGTTTTGTTCCAATTTATATATGGGTATTAGAATTTTTCACCACAATATATATATATATATATATATATAAACTACAGAACTATAGCTCTTATAAGCCATGCCAGCAAAATACTATTACAAATCATAATGAAAAGGATGCAACAAAAGCTAAAAACAGAAATAAACGAAGTACAGGCGGGTTTTCGACCAGGTAGAGGCACTAGAGATCATATATTCAACATGAGGATCATCATAGAAAAGTGTAGAGAATTCAACGTTGACCTATATACTTGTTTCATTGATTACACCAAAGCTTTCGACTGTGTACAACATCAGCAGTTATGGACTTTTATGGAAAATATGGGATTTCCAAACCACCTTATACAACTCATTGCAACTGCTGTACCAAGAACAACAGGCAGCCGTAAGAATAGAGGGGGAAACATCAGAATAGTTTGAAGTACAGAAAGGAGTAAGACAAGGCTGTTCCCTTTCCCCTTACTTGTGTAACATTTATGCCGAGAATATCATGAGAAACGTAAGAGATGACCAAGAACACACAGAGTTTGACTCATTTAACATCGGCGGGTACCAGATCCCGGAAATCAGATACGCTGACGACACAGTCCTCATATCGACCAACCCAGAAGAACAATTAATTCTGTCCACCAAAAACCACAGCGAAGCCCAGAATCTATACCTAAACGCCAAGAAGACCAAAGTATTGACAACAGACAAAGTAAAGACCAAACCAGAAATTGAAATTGATAACGAAGAACCGGAAAGTGTTAATGAATTCGAATACTTAGGATCAATCATCAACAGCTCTGGCAATTGCTTCACATAAACTAATACAGATGAAAAAACCTATGGCAAGGCACAAGTAAAGAAACAAAGTTATTACTGATCAGAGCATGTATATTCCCAGTAGCAACATACGTCTGCGAGACTTGGACACTCAATAAAACAGTTGCAAAAAAAAGGTTATATCATTCGAAATGAAGTGCTACAGAAGGATGTTAAGAATACCCTGGACAGAAAAAAAGACCAACAGAGAAGTACTGCACTCATTAAACGTAGAGGAAAATTGGCTCCTAAATACCATCGCAATAAGGAAGCTGACATTTGTCGGTCATATAAAAAGACATAATAGTCTGGAAAAATTAGTGATGGAAGGCATGGTCCCTGGAAATAGGAGAAGGGGGTCGACTAGACGACGGTGGACCCAGGACATCACAGAGATTCTGAACTTGTCTTTGGCTGATGCAGGTCGACTTGCCCAGAATCGTGATTCGTTCAGAGCAGCTGTAATGGAGACAACGTTCTGGAAAGAATACGTCACATGATGATGATGATGATATATATATATATATATAATTTAGTTAGAATAAATTACCGCCTAAGGTACAACAATTTAAAAAAAAAAAAAATTCAGTCAGCTATCTTTTGTTTTAGCAGGAAGTTTAAAACGTCATCGTTTATTACCCAGCCAGTATTTTTTTTTGGGGGGGGGGGGGGGGGGGGGGAGGGAAACGGGTTCCCACTAGTTTGTATAGATAGCATTGCGGGACCGAAGACGCAGCAAACGAGATGAATGCAGTCAGCGACCCATAGATTGACTGCGTGTGTCAGGGTCAGCGAACTAGCGCTGACCAAGACCCTACTCCACCTCCAAGTGGTGGTCCTGGAATCAGGCTGCATCACTGCAGTCTGGCCGAGAGAGTAGGGATCGAAAAGGGAAGGCAAACCCTGTCCCAAAAATGCCATGCTGAAATCGGATGTGTCGGGCCGAAAGGCGCAAATATCGCAGTTGCGCTGTAAACTGCGACACAACGTAACCAACGTCCTTTTCAGGACGAACGCAGAAGAAGAAGACAGAAGAAGATAGCATTGCCAATGTGAATACTGTTCAGCGAGTGTTTATCTTAAACCATTTAATCCCTTGCACACTGTAACTTTTCGAATGCTGTTTTTTCAGCTGTGCCACAAACACTGCATTTACTTAAGATTACGTTTTGACGTTTGTTGTTTGCCGTCTGCGAATCTCTTCAACATTGAAGCTGCGACCTGTGGATAATTAAATATTTATTTACTTAATTTTTAAGTCAACTATTGCGGTTTTAGGTAAACTGTTGCCATTATGCGTAGTGGAAGTTTGCGTTCGTGAACTACGTGTGTCGCATTGGCTGAGTGCGTGTTGTTGTAGGATGTCTGTGATGTTGTCTATTCATCTGTCTCCATGTCTTTCTCGTGCCCGGAAATTAGACCTTCTACTGTTGTTGGCGAATAGTGGTATTATGTCGGGCTCCATTCTCATGAGATGTCCAAGCCACTTAATTATCTGTCTCTCTGTACAGTATAGCTGATGCAAGATGTACTTCCTACAATTTTTCTGAAGTCGCCATTTCTCTTTCTGCTTATAAGTTAGAGTACACATATACAAATCTATAGAATTTTAAAATATATAGTTTGGATTGTGATTTGTTGAAAATGTGAATCTAACAGTGTTTAACTAACTATTTTTAAAATTCTAGTAAATTACAAAAACGTGTAGCCATGTCTGGCTAATTATGTGAATACGGTTACAAATACATCTTGAAAAACTATTTAAAGCCTATTCCACATTTATCCGTTATGAACAGGAAAAGTTCAATGGATACAGCACCATTTCAGCAGCATGTAAACAAGATTACACATAAATCAGAGGAAGCTAATTAAAGTAGATTCCACATTTATCCGTTATGGATGGAAGAAGTTCGATGGATTCAGCACCGTCTGTTGATGACGCTCGTAGCGAACGTCATAGAAGTCACTGGACCATGAAATATGATCGAGGGTCTGTCCGCAGCCTGAAGACTCAAGCCTTGATCCACCACCACGCCATGGACCTTGATGACGAAGACAACGATGATCTGCCTCCATACCCCAGTAAGTCAGATGTTGCGGTTGTTGTTGAGTGTTATTGATGTTCCTTAAGTCCTCGTCATTCAGCACTTCTATGACTGTAGTTTATCTACGTTTTATCTTTTCTCCACTTTTTACATTTATTATTCTTCATTAAATTTTGTGATCTATTTTCTTCTTTAATCTTCTTCTTTTTAAAATAGTAATGAAAATCGTCAACCCCCCTCCCCCCCTCTCTCTCTCTCTCTCTCTCTCTCTCTCTCTCTCTCTCTCTCTCTCTCTCTCTGTCTGTCTGTCTGTCGCTCTACCTGTCTGTTTCTCTGTCTCTCTCTGTATCTCTGTCTGTCTCTCTCCCTCTGTCTGTCTGTCTCTCTCTCTGTCTGTCTCTGTCTGTCTCTGTCTGTCTCTCTGTCTGCCTGCCTGGCCGTTTGCCTGTTTGCCTCTTTGTCTGTCCGTCCGTCCGCTCACTCGCCTGCTGTATATCCATACATCCATCCACACATTCACCTACTTACCAACCAACCAACCAACCAACCAACCTACCTACCTACCTGTCGCGAGAGGTTCAGATGTTATTAAAATTAAGGATATCCTGGACAAATAGGTGTATCAGATGATACCAGGATAGTGCCAGATAAGAGACTGGTCTTATAAGAAATACCCCCTTCTCTGAAAAAAGTAAGGGTGTATCGACATCAAAGTGGGGTCAAGCTATGTAAACCTACAGGAATGTTGAGCCCTGAAGATTTATCTGCTACCTCTCCTGATCCCACAATGAGTAATGGATATATATATATATATATTTGTTTGTGTGGCTAATTATCTAGGGGAATTTAATTATTAACATATGTATACTATCAAACAGAACATAAACTTAATTAAAATAATTAAGTAAAACTGAGTGATAGTATTTACAATTTATTGTTCCTAAACCAGTTCTCTTTTGGTTAGGAAAGCTTAACTCAGGTTATAATGTATTTACAAAATGAAATAAATAATATGGAATGTTCTCCATAAAAAGGCAAAAATATGTTTTTATATTTATTTATATATGTAATTAAAGTTCATTTACTAGGTCACAATCTTGGTATCAATGTCACTGGCTGATAACGTAATAGGAATTGAATATGGTCCTTTTCGACTCTGTCACGAAATGGATTTAGGACTAGAGACTGTCTACATATAGTGACAAGACAATAGTAAGAAGAAAGACTGAAATGATAGATTCAGATAGAAATATAGTGCAAAAATGTGAAAGTTGAGACCATTGGCTCCGAGGTTGAGAACCGAGGTTGATTCTTTCCTCGCCACTTCGGACGTTTAAATTGCTATGGCCTCGAACCACCTCTAACTACCCTATGGGGATAAGGTTCAATTAAGATTCACAAACACCAAGGTACAGACAACATATAGCTACTGTACTAAAGGAAATGACTGATGCCAGCTACAATTTATACAAGTTTATTATACACCTATACACAAACTCATATACATGTCAAAATACATGAAGTGCGAGGATGCACACCTGAAACAAAATCAAGCACAGTTAAAAATGCATCAACCCCAACCCTTCTCCCACAATTGCAACCTGTATGGAGAAAGAAGGTAAGGTTAACTGAAATGAACTACACTGCACTTGATGTCGCCTACACTCCAAACTAGCTGTTCTAAATTCTAACTCTAACTCTAAGTCCACTGATAGCTGGAACGACTGCGAAGTGACTACACAATCTCTGCACAGACTTCGGTTCTACACAGCCTATCCTGGAATCTCCTGAACACAACTAACTGCACCTCTAAACTTCAGCAGCTGTCCTCTGCTATGATTCACCAAAACTAACAGTTCTGCCTATCTGTGCTGACTTCAGTAGAGAGAATGTTTACCCTATCTCTCTCCACTAACTCTGGAATTGATGACTGAGGTTTAACAGAACCCCACTGGATTCTGGACTGGAACGGTAGCGGACTTCTACCACTCTGAAATTACCTGCCCGAGTACCTATAACTGGGCCGTCGGCTTTATTATGGCCGTGAAGAAACGAACACAAAATTACCACAACGCTGGCAGCCTGCCAAATCTGCGTGTGTAACGAGCGTCAGAGCTCAGGATTTATCCACAAAAATCCTATTCGCTGGAAAATGTCTTCCCCTGGCTGGGAAAACGTATTTTCTTCCTCTCCTTCCACTACTGGCAACTAACGTAAAACCCTTGCGGTTCTGCGAATGCCCCAACTTTGCCGTGGGAGAAATTTTGTGGTCTCAAAATTCCGCTCTCATTCCCACAAAGCCGGTACCTGCTGTTTTAGACAAAACAAAACAACAGCTAAACAAACCATAATAATACATTTCAAATAACAATTAACTTCCTTACTCTTCACCACGTAACTCCCCTCTCTACCTGAGCCTACAAAGTAAACATTGGCTAACCCAGATCGCTTGTTATGCCTGACTAACTCCGAGCAACAACAATATTTTCAATGGCCCGTCTGGGCAGACGTACTGTGGCCTACTTCTTACGCTGACACTAATGCCGTAATGTTTAACACAACTAAAACTAGCCTTCTCTAGGATTTCCTAAAATTCCCGTCAATAATAGTAATCACATTCAAAATGTAATACAAAATAATTCCCTTTAAAATTACTTCTCCCATCTTCTGAATTCACAGAACAATAATGCACAATCAATAACATATAATCCTGTTTACGCTAGCATCTACCTGCCGTCAAAAGTTATACATAACCCCCGATTATCAAATTGAAAACCCCGTAGTTCAGCCACGTGGTGCCGCAGTTTTTCAACCACGCGCTCCTGCATACATTCATTACTGATAGCACACATGTGCTCCAATTAATACCTCTATCACTTCCGTCCACAGATATATGCGTAACTATATAAATAGCGAGCATCAATACTCTCACTAAAATCACAAATAAAAATACACATTACACACGCTCCCGACTATTCTGTAAATACATATGATTCGCAGATGCGAGTTTCTCTCCCGACCGACTTTGCAATAATACAAAGCGGTGATATCTCAACTTTTAAACCATGCCGCTATTCTTTCAACAAGGAATTAAATGGACCTAGTTTCTCATGTCTATCACTCAGATCGAATTGATGGCTCTGGAGTTAAGAATTAAATTAAACTAAACTGCCCAAAGAAACTTAAATGATCGGCTAGGACTAGAAAAATTAAATAAAGTCCTCACGCAAAAATTCATGCTTACCAAATCTCGAATGTCCAACTGAAGGCAATCGACAATATGCTTCTGGCACCCGGCTTTGGCAATTTTTCATTAAAAGAGAAAGAGGCTATGAAATATAGGCCTTTTATAATCAAGACCCCCACGCGCCGACTTCATGACGTCATATGCGCGGCGTGGTTCTAAAGCCAATGAGAGCTCTGCATTTCAACTGCAGTTACCTCTCAGCCAATCAGAACCTTAGATCGTTCTGATGTAACGTGCATGGGTTTTAGACAAAGAAACGAGATTAAGCCTAGCCCTATACTGCGGAAATGAAGCAAAATAGCCGCAAATAATTTAACTCCCGAAAAATGCGTATATGGCCACGCAATATCTTTAAAAAAAGACAATCTGGTGCCAATCCTGATCTAGCATCTATAATCTTTCTTCTAGAAAAATACTGTCTAATTCCCTACACCCCCATTCTAAACACATAAAGAAGAACCATAAAGCAGATGAGATCAAACTCCCTCGTGATCTCATCTTGAAAAAACGTAAATAATAGAAGGAGAAGAAACATGGAGAAGGATTTATCTGTAATCCCTCCTAAAAATAGTGAACAAAATGCAAGGAGAAAAAGACATGGGCCATTTGAAAGACAGAATCTCAGTACTTTCGTCACAGACTCATCATGTATAATGTTGCATTCTATAATAAGTCTGTATTTTAATAGTTTTATTTTGAGTCTTTAATACTTTTATTTTCTTTATTCTGGTTCTTTGTATTATTACTACTGGATTATCTGACCAGTGGATCTATGTCCACTTAACTTAATTGTAGTCTGAGACACCTCCAATCCTGGCTGGGTTTGCACAGAATTTGAAATCCAGGCTGGGATATGTAGCTTTCGTTCCAGTTTTAGGAGGAACAGTTCTCCACCATGATTCCTCTCCAGTGGATGTCTCATGAACTTGCAATATTACCAGGACAAAACCTGGAATCTTGTGCCAACATGAATATATACAAATTCCATTTATATAAAACTATAAGGATATATGGCCTACGTTTTCTTACTCTCAGGTAACCCACATAAGCTGATACTGGCTCTTAATGGGCCTCTGTGTCTGCTTTCGATACAGGCGGCAAAAGTTTGACAGATTACATTTGCGCTCTTCTCAGCTTTGTGTCTAATATTTGAAAAGGTAGTGGCAAGAATCCGCCCAAGTTCAAGGCCTGTTATAACGCCGTGCTCGACCAATCGAGACACAGTCAAAAATTGGAGTTAACATTTTTTCCCTCTGCTCGTTTTTCAGCCCTACCGTATAATGTGCCTAAGTTTAAATATTTATTATTTTGCTTATTTTTGGGCCGATTTAAATTATTAAAAGCTCTAATAAAACTAGGAATTGAGCTCTATCGTTCTAAATACTAATATTTTAGTTAGCCAGTGCATTTAGATTTGTGCATACTTTAACTAACTAAATTGGGGATTACCCTGAAGTAAAATTATCATTAAAACTGATTTTTCTCGTACAATAAAATTGTATTATGAGGAAGTCTTTACACTAACCTCTTAAGTAATATCCCCGCTTTAATTTGAGCTATTCCTTTCTGTTTACCTATCTTTAGTTTTTAAGAAATAAAATATCTTCGTTCTGTCAAATACACAAAATAGGCCCTATTATCAAGCCTAAAAGGGTGTCCTATTCACTACTAGAAAAAGGAGCGATTCCATTGGTTGTTATAATTGTACTGTTTATCTTCGATATTTTCGAGCGGTAAATTTGACGTGTTGTAATACAGACCAAAAATACGACATAGCTCCCCTTTTTAAAAGCTTACACCACAAGGTAGAGCTTTCATGTCTGTAGTTACAACCACGACAATATTTAAAGTGAAGTTCCCTCTGTCTGAGTGTTATCCTGATTTCCTGCACGTGGGTGCCTACTTAAGAAATCTGCCCTAACGTTCTGCGATCCAGGAATGTATTCAATGGTAAACGAGTAAGGTTGTAAAAGAAGAGACAACCTTAACAATCATGCATTACCATGTTTTGCCTGGGCAAGAAAAACCAGTGGCTGATGATCGTGTCACCGTTGGGTTTCACAGTGTTATTTGCGCTGTACATAAGGTTCAGATGAACAGTAATTTGGTGTGGATGAAATAAAAGAGTAATGTAAAATGGGTTAGAAAATATAAATAATCTAGGAAACGGGCTATTTATCTTAAAGATGGGAGATAAAAGATTGTACACCCGTGCTTGGAGAGAAAGGGAGAGAACCCTTTAATTCCAAGCCTCTGAAAACAAGGCTGGTTTACACTTAGTTAGTTTTAGAAATATACAGTTATGATGTACGAAATTTGCATAATGAGTGTTCTAATAAGCCTTAAGTAAGGGAATGTAACATTAAAGCAAAAACCTCAAAGGGAGACTACAATTAATTATCGCCCCCTGCAGATTAAGTGAGCAGAGAGAAAAACTAACGCACGAGAAAAATGAGCAAGGCGTAAACAGTACGGAACAAAAGCTCACTGAGTTGATTACGTAGGAGAGGAGCGTGAGTTTTGTGATCGGTGAGTTGGAAGCGATGGACCAATCGTATTGACTGGAAAACAAAAACGGATGACGGGATGATGATTTGAAGGACAAAAGAAATTAGTCCTGGCCGAGAAGTTAACGAGGCAAGTCGTGTGTTGCCTGGCTCTCAAGAAGTGAAACAGTGAAACCTGTGGGTGACAGGAGTTTTCACAGATGAAGTAGCTAGATTTAGCATGATTAGCGGTAGCAATTCTGGAGACTAGCATAAATTGTGTTCATTGAATTGTGTTAAACGTAGGATTAGCACATAGGGGTGATTTAGTAGGAAATGTGATAGGTACTTGGATTCATTTTGACACGGTAAGAAAGACTCTTGCTATTTTTATAGACTTTCAGTCAACTTATAACCAGAGGTTAATGATGTTCATGTTTAAAGGGGTGTACCATAAGAACTAACATTGAAACAAGTACGACTGAAGAAGGTATAAAGTGAATAACATAACTTTTTATTAGCTGATAGCCATGATGGGCTGTTATATAAAGAAAAATGAGTACGACAATATAAAGTGTGGATAACATTTAAATATTAGCTGATAGCCAAGATGGGCCGTTGTATAAAAAGGAAGAGGTATTGTCATTAGACAAGAATAAATGAACAAGGGTTCTGCAACGCGGACATCCTTGAGATAAGACATGCTCTCTCTCATTGAACAGTAAATCAGAGGAAAGAAGAGATAATGGTGAATTTGATAACTATGAGACAACTCAGGTGCTCTCTCATTTGACAGTAAGTATGAGGACGCCACAACAGCTGTACCTGACATGATTTGATTTTATATATGAACCATGTATAGATATTGATGTAATTTTTATGAGTTAGGCCTGACAGGGCAGATACAAGAGATAAGGTGGAGAAATAAAGAAAAGAGAATAAATTGTGGGTAGATCACCTACGCATAAGTAAGAGTCTGCAGGAGAGGCAATAAATATACCTTTTGGAACAAGTTGAATTTAGGGCTGGATAAATGAACATGAAATGGAGTTTTGAACCATACTCCTTATTGGAAAATGTCGGAACTTTAATTTTGGGTGTGAGAAATAAGGAGTAATAGCACAACAAAAATTAATATCATGGTACGCCACAATACGATCTAGTCGCTACACAACAACAAGGAGGAAAGAACGTGACCTGGGTTGATAAAGGAACCAAACCATAACTCATCCAAGAATCATCACCTCTGGCGGTAAGGGCCAGTAAAGAGATAACCTTACTTGGAAGATAAAGTCAAAGATAAAGTCAAAGACATAGTCTGCCAGTTCGAGTAGACTACGACTAGGCCTGCCTCTGTCACCTAGTTATTTAAAGAAGTCCCAGCACTGACACAATCGCTTTGGACCACGAAATGCCTACCATACAGATATATTTGGAATTTATTGATTGCCCAAACTAAGGCTAAACACTCTTTTTCTACCGTGGAGTAATTTTTCTCCGCTTTGTTCAATTTGCGGCTGGAATACGCAACTGGGTTCAATTCTCCGTCTGGTGAGTGAGATCTTTGCAACAATGTTGCTCCCAAACCCACGTTACTAGCATCCGTTCTCACCACGAATTCCTGACTCAAACCTGGTAGTTTCAATATGGGCTTACTGGTGAGTTTGTGCTTTAGCTCAGTATATGCCAGCTCACATTCTGCTGACCACTCTATTCTGTCTGCCTTGCCTTTCTTAGTTAAATCAGTCAGAGGAGCATACACAGAGTTAAAATTCTTTATATATTTTTGGTAGAATCCACATAGTGAGACAAAGGATCTCACATCTTTCTTAGTTTGTGATCTCGGTGCTCTCTGCAATTTTTTCAGATTCTTTGGGTCGGGGGTCATGCTACCCTGATATACAGTGTATCCCAAGAACTCTAGTTCTTTTCAGCCAATATAACATTTAGTGGGTCTAGCAGTTAAATTTGCCTCTCTGAGTCTGTCAAATAACATATCTAGAGATGCTAGATGTTCTTCAAATGTTTCAGTGGCGATGAGGATGTCGTCCATGAAATTAGTAATAGTTGGATTTTTCAGGGGATCTAATAATTTTCTCATCATTCTGGAAAACACACTCGGGGCATTCTTCAAACCAAAAGGCAGCATATTAAATTCATAATGCCCTTCCGAGGTGCTAAAGGCCAGATATGGTCTAATCTCAGGTTTCACTGGAATCTGATAATATCCCTTACTGAGATCCACCTAAGAAAAATATTTTGCCCTATTCAACCTGGCAAACAGTTGATTAGTATCTGGTAATGGATCCACCTGAGACTCTGTGACAGCATTCAGTTTCCTGTAATCTATACACAGTCTATGTTCCCCAGAGGGTTTCCTCAACAATACCACACTGGAGCTATAAGGAGATTCACTATGTGAGATAATACCTTCCTGCAATAAATATTCTATCTCTCCTTTTAAAGCTTGTTCTTTAGCGAATGGAATAGAATAGGCTCTCATGCAGATGGGTGTTGGGTCTAATAATTTCATATCATATTCCGACAAATTGGTGTGCCCCGGTTTGTCCATTAACACGTCTGTATGATTCTCCAGAACCTTCTGAATCTTTCCCTCTGCCCATTTGTCAAGTGAGTACTGACTTTTACCTGTGCTGGAGTTTTTCTCAAGGGGTATTCATAAGAGGTGAGAGGTTCATTTTTCATTTCAGTGGCTATGGCCAAGGTAATTAAATGTGCACCTTCCAACACTTTCCGGTCAGGATATTTCTTAAGGAGGTTCACATGATAAGCTTTTTCTTTTCCCTTTTTGTCTATCTTGTAGTTAGTTCTAGATATCTTTTCTAGAGCAGGGTATGGACCCTGCCAGCCTATCTGAAGTTTATTGCTGCTGCCGGGTAATAGAAGAAGCACCTTCTCCCCCACAGCTAGCTCTCTATCCTTCCCCTTCCTATTATAGTACTCATCATGTTTCTTTCTGGCTTTCCTCAATTTATCGTTTGCTAGTTTCCAGCCAGTTTTTAACCGAGAGGTCAACTCGTTCACATACTGATATGATGAGGTTACAGTCTCTTCTGCTTTCTCATCTGTCCATGTCCTCAATAAAGCTTCTAATGGACCTTTGATGGGCCGACCAAATAACAACGTTGCCGGTGCCATTCCTGTTGAACTATGTGGGACTTCCCGATAAGCAAATAAGGCCGCGGGTAAGTAGAGATCCCATGTATCAGGTTTTTCATGAGCCATCTTTCGCAGGATAGAAATAAGTGTCCCATTGAACCTTCCACCTGCCCGTTCCATTGGGCGGGATGCGGACTACAGTGAAAGTGCCTGGCTTGGAAGATCCCGAAAACTTCCTCGGTTAGTTTCCCCTTGAACTGAAATCCATTATCAGTCAAGATTTGGTGAGGAAATCCTAATCTTGTGAATGTTGTGAGTAACGCCTCTGCCACATGTTTTGAGTCGATTGATGACATGGCTAATGCCTCTCCCCACATAGAGCAAGTGTCCACCAGAGTAAGAATTAATGTTTCTCCTCTTGGTTCGTGTGAGAGGTCCAACAATATCCACTGCAACTCTCTCAAATGGAGTTCCCATGATTGGCATTTTTCCAAGAGTTGCAGGTGCAGTCCAATGTTTTGGAGCTACCTTTGACATTCTGGGCAGGATTTGACATATCTTTTTATATCTTCAGTTATTCCTGGCCAGAAATAGTGACACGCTATACGTTGTCCTGTGGCGCTGATCCCCATATGTCCACTAAAGGGGATAGTATGTCCTAACTCCATCACCTTTTCCCTGTATGAAGAAGGTAGAACTAGTTGTCCATGACCATTGGATCCTGTTCCAGCATTTCTATAAAGCAACTTATTCTTCATATAAAATTCTTCTTTGTTTGGAGGGGTATGGCTTTTTGGTAGTTTTCTAAAACACAGCTTTAATGAATTATCTTCAGCCTTGGCCTTCCTCATCTCCTCTGGATTGGTATTTATTGGGTTATCTTCCTCCTTCCTTGACTGTGATCTGGTTTGTACTGCTGTAATAATCACTGGTCTTTTGGGACTTCCCCAAAACACATATCTATACCCCAATATCAGAGGGTAGATTGGTTCATTTATCACTGCTGCTCTAATCACTCCTTCCACATAGCGAGTTTTTACATTTATTCTTGCAATGGGAAGTGTCATGGTTGCTACATCCTTAGTTGCTCCTTGTAACTCCACTGTTTCTGTGGTATATTGAGCTGGGTGCACCAGGTTAGAACACACGACTGAGTCAAAATCCAATCTGTATCATAAAGGCACTTGATAGTGACCCCATTACATACTACTTCTTCGCATACAGGGGGATGATAAGGTTCTTGCTGTTTGTAGACAATTCCTTCTTTCCCCTGTTTCCTGTTTTGAGGCATGCAGCGAAATAGGGAGGGTTCTTTTTCCTACAGGCTTTAGTATGGTGATTATTCATCTTACAAATTTTACACCATTTTCCTTCTTGTCTGTAGGGTTTCTTTTCCTGTACCTGAGGGTTTCCTGTCTTTTTGATCATATTTAGGCCTGTCATAACCTTGTTTGAATCTATGTGGTTGATCCCTATGTTCGAACTTATTCTGGTTTTGTGGGGTTTTATTATTATCTCCTTGTTTCTTCTTAACTCCAGCTACTTCTGACTGAGCCGCTTGGTATCTCTCAGCAACTGTGAGAATCTCCCCCAACCTCTCTGCACCTTGTTCCATAAGAAATTTTCTCATGTCTGGAGGCATGGACTCTCTAACTTGTTCCATCATGACCATTTCTTTTAAGTCTTGGGTTTTCCCCAGAGCAGTCCACTTCTCCAAGTAGGTTTATAGTCTTGCAGAGAATTGGTGGTAAGTTTCTCCAGACAGCAGCTTGGCAGTTCTAAATTTCTTTCTATAAAATTCTGCATTCTTTCCATACCTAACTAACAATGCTTGCTTTAAGAGTTCATAATCTTCTTGGTCTTCTCTACTTAATGTAGAAAAAACTTTATAAGAAGTTCCCCTCAGCCCTTGTGATAATTTTAGGCTCCACTTCTCTTTCTCTAGGCTATAGTTAGTAGCTAATCTCTCGTACCTACTTAAAAATGATTCAATATCATCTTCCTTCTCCACAAATGGGTCCAAATGGAAATTCATGGCTGAATTTGAGGCGCCCTGACTTGTACTAGTATCAGAGGTAGCTGGGCTACTTCCATTGCCGGTAACATGCCCTTAAAGTTCCAGCTCTTTCAGCCTCAACTTATGTTCCCTTTGCAATCTCTTTTCCTCTTTTTCAGCCTAAATTTGTAATCTCTTTTCCTCTTTTTCAGCCTCCATTTGTAATCTCTTTTCCTCTTTTTCAGCCTCCATTTGTAATCTTATTTCCTCTGCCTGTATTTGTAATCTCTTTTCCTCTGCCTCCATTTGCCTAGCCTCCCTATCAGCTTCTATCTGTAACCTCTTAGCCTCAGATTCTAATTGTAATCTTCTTTCTGTTTCTAATTTCTATTCTTCCCGTTCTATAAATTTATCACATTCAGTAGTAACATATTGAATAAGAGAATCCCCACTCAAGCCAAAATCTTTTGCCGGCTGCATTGCAGCAGACCTAAATTTTGCCAAGTCTGCCATTGTCTATTGTGGTGAAGTGGGATGTTATAAATATTTCTAGGGGACTTAGTGTACTGACTGAGATCAGCTGTGAAGGTATCTATATCTATTAAGAGTAGTGTATTATAGATAACCTTACTTGCTACCACATATCTATATATCTCAGTCAGAATTATTCTGGAATAGTGTGATGACTACGTTATGTGTCTAGGGTATGTGTATGATGAAGTGTAAGTCACAACAACAGACAGATAAACAATTTAATTTAATCCACTACTCTTGACAACACTGTGACACTCACATACATATAACACTCTATGAGAATATCTTAAGGAGTCACTGATAACTTTTCAAATAACAATATGTATTCATGGTTATCATAAAGGTATATGTGTCCTGATTCAAATACAAAGGAACCAGGAATCACAATCAATTTTAATTACAAGTATATGTACAGACTTTATCAATATGAATATTGTAGTGACATATATTATTAAAATATCCTATGTGTGTCAGTTGTGTAGTGGTAATATGAGGTAATACTGGTTTTGTTTTGTTCAAGCTCTGTTGGTATTTGTCATCATGACTTCAATAGTTTGTCTTTTGGGACTAGTATTGGAGATGTTCTCAGTTCCTGATATTAAGACAATTAAATTCCCCTCTGAATGTTATTTTTATAAAGTCATTTCAAGATGAGGGGGCATAATGTTGAGCTCAGCTGGCCAAATCAGCTTATCTTGCGTGATGGCGGCAGGGAAGGACTCCTCTGCTCGAATTCTCCTCTGGGCTCTGGAGACACCTCACTGATAGCTAAATGGACCAAGGAGTATGCTGTCCGACTCTGGATTCAGCAAAGCTCTGACCAGGTGCTGCTCAATACCATCAAGACCACGGTCCCTGAAAACAAGAAGGATGTACCTTCTACTTCATAACTAATTGATACTCTAGTTCTACACTGAGCACAATACAACACAAACATTGAGTTCAGAGCGTTAGGCCAACTGTCAGCTTCATCTGAAATACTTTATACCAGCATTTACCTCCTTAATGGTTACCACGCCTCTGCACTTCCAGCATTATTTCTGTCTAATCAATCATCCAGGTGTCAGTGTACTATTTGGCCATTCCATGCCGTTTTACTTCCCTCCGACACCCTCTGTTCAGGCTGGAGCATTATAGGCTTTATCTCCTGTTTGCCACTGAACTACACATATATATACAGGCATAAATTAACAATTTACATTCAATTTTCATTAAAAGATACTGAATGGTTCAAGCTTACCACAATTTCATGGAAATAAACACAGATACGTTGATTAGCAATGAATTCTGGCACAATTACTGGCACAAATTCCCATCTGCTTATGTTCCAGGCTTTTATTTAACACAAATATGAGCTGGCTTCAACGCACTGTTGCTTTATCAAGATTATTTGCACTAGTGGTCTCGAACTAACGCTCCTAAGTGAGTATATCAGCGAGTCTAGCCAATGAGGCCACGTTTCGACAAGTGTTTGAAAAAATGTTACCTTTTCACGTCTCCCCTAACAACGAAAGATAGTATTTATAGCCCGACCAATCGTGGTTAGTCTTTCATTTGTTGCGCTCCAATCAATTTGGAGTTTACATGGTAGGCTAATTCTGTAACGTAAGATTTTTTTTCAAACACGTTATAAAAAAATTTTATGAGCAGAAATGATTCCATGCTGTCAGGCATCCCCACTATTTTATTTTGGGTATAATTTATTAATTCCTGGACTATTTGCGTAACGTTTTTACATATTCTTTGTCAGCAAGCCCTAAGGAACCCAAATATCCAAATTTAAAAGAGCTACGTGGCTGCGTTCAAAATATGCAATTCCTTCTACCTCCTGTTTCGAAGATGTGCTGTCTGGGTACTGTAATGTTTTCAAACGTAAACCCATCTATTGTTATCTTTTCTAATAAGAGTTTTTCAGGATTTATAAACCTAACTCTGGGATGGGTAATGTATTTTATCACTGTCCGTCTGAAAAAAAAGTTAGTGCATGTAGTCTTACACGCGTGATGGCAGCATTTGTGTATCGCGCGAAGCGTGTTTAGTGTTCGGCTTTCTGCCTCTCCCTTCTCGCTATCCTTTAGTCCATCTGTCTTTTGATCTTGGTAACATAGTGTAGAAAAAGACATGAATGGAATTTAAAATTTAGGTCAACTTGCATATTTCAAGGTTTTTCTTAGAAAGGCAGCACATTTTATTGTGTGTTTGGGAAACGCGTGTATGTTGCAGAAGGCCTTTAATATCAACGTGAAACGTTACAATTTGCATACGCAGTAGAAAACAAGGGGATTTCGAGTACAGTCATTGTGACAGCACTGTTCTTTACCATTCTTCTTCCTTTATTTATTATATGTATTTATTAGGCTTTATATTTACTTGATAATTTATATATGTGGATTAGAATATTCCACGACACCTCCCCTCTTAAAACAGACATTATATGTCAGTCCTTTATTCTATATTCACATAGAGAAATTTATTATTATTTCTGGGGTTTACGGTGATTCTCATCACACGGATGGCGGCTTAAAAAATCCGCTCCCAAATTGGTTTTTCCAGATATATACTCAATGCTAAAATTATATGGAGCCAAAAGTAAAGACCATCGGAGTAACCTGGAGTTCTCATGCCTAGCCTGTGCTAGAAACGATAACGGTTTGTGGTCTGTTTGCAACTTAAATGCCTTCCCATATAGATAAATATTGAATTTCTTTATCACCCATATTACTGCAAGACATTCTTTTTCGCTAGTTGAGTAGTTGATTTCAGCTTTATTCAACTTTCTGCTAGCATATGCCACTGGGCTTAATTCCCCATCCAATGCATCTGATTTCTGTAGTAGAGTTGCACCTAACCCAATATTACTTGCATCCGTCTTTACTATGAATTCTTGACTTAAGTCAGGTAATTTTAAAATGGGTTTACTTGTGAGCTTTTCCTTCAATTCTTGGTAAGTCATTTCACATTGTGGTGTCCATGTAATGCGATCTGGATGTCCTTTACGTGTCAATTCAGTTAACGGTGCACATATGGAATTAAAGTTTTTGATATGCTTCTGGTAGAAACCACATAATGAGACAAAGGATCTCACGTCCTTCTTGGTTTGTGGTCTCGGGGCTTTCTGTAGTTTCTCTAAATTCTTTGGGTCAGGGGTCATGTTTCCCTGATAAACTGTGTGTCCCAAAAATTCCAATTCTTTACATCCAACGCAACATTTGGTTGGTCGGGCTGTTAAATTTGCCTCCCTAAGTCGATCAAACAGCATGTTCAGAGAGTCAATGTGTTCCTCAAATGTTTCTGTTGCTATAAGGATATCATCCATAAAATTTGTTATACAGGGATTATTCAGAGGATCCAATAATTTTCTCATCATTCTAGAGAAGACACTAGGCGCATTCTTCAATCCAAATGGCAATCTATTAAAACTCATAGTGTCCTTCTGAGGTACTAAAAGCTAGGTATGGTCTAACCTCAGGCTTTACTGGAATCTGATAGTATCCTTTACTCAGATCCACTTTTGAGAAATATTTAGCTTTATTTAGTCTGGCAAACAGCTGATTTGTATCCGGCAATGGATCCACCTGTCCTTCTGTAATAGCATTCAGTCTCCTGTAATCTATACAGAGTCTATGTTCTCCAGAGGGCTTCCTTAAGAGTACAACACCGGAACTATACGAAGACTCACTGTGCGAAATAATTCCTTCCTTCAACAGATAGTCTATCTCTTCCTTCAAAGCTTTCTCCTTAGCAAACGGAATCGAATATGGTTTCATACAGACAGGTGTGGAGTCTATTAGTTTCATATCATATTCCAATAGGTTTGTATGCCCTGGTCGGTCTGTTAACACCTCTGCATGATTATTTAGAACCTGTTGCACTCTCTCTTTCTGAGTTTTCGTTAAATGTGTACTGATTTTCACCTGTGCTGCTGTCTCACAGGGGTGTAATGGATATTCAAATGATGAAAGTGGTTCCTTTTTCATCTCCATGGCGATGGACAAGGTCAACAAGTGTGTCTCTTCCTGATGTTCTCTTTCCAAATATTTCTTCAGGAGATTCACATGATAGATTTTTTCTTTCCCCTTCTTATCTATCTTATAATTTGTTCTAGACACCTTCTCTAGAACTGTATATGGACCCTGCCATCCAATTTGTAACTTATTCTGACTCCCAGGCAAAAGAAGCAGTACTTTCTCTCCCACAGCCAAATTTCTGTCCTTCGCCTTCCTGTTATAATAGGCAGCATGTTTCTTCCTGGCTTGTTTCAAATTTTCATTGGCAAGTTTCCAGCCAGTTTTTAACCGAGTGGTCAGCTCATTCACATATTGGTATGAAGATGTAATGTTTTCCTCTGCCTTTTCATCAGTCCACGTTCTTAACATAGCTACATATGGACCTTTAATTGTGTGGACCTATTTGTCCATGCACCGGTATGGTCTCTTCCACTCGAAGCTTTATAGTGATGATTTTTCCTCCCAGAATTATCATTCACAAAACGACCGCGACCAATTTTTCTTTTGGGGCTTTCTCCCCACTTAAAATTCTTGATGAGAGATTTCCTCTCTACATCCTCTTCCTCCAGTTTGTTTAAGTCCGATTGAGGGATTTTCGGCTTATCCTGGGGTAAGACATCTGTTTGCACTCTCCGCATAGTGGCCATTGTAAAACAGTTAAGTGAAGCTTGTCCGTGAAAAGGGGCTTCCCATTCCATTTGGTCCACTTTATCAAATCTATTTTTCTTTTTATTATCAGGCCTAATTTTGCCCCGTGGCGTGTTCAGGTCCTGATCCATGTTCCCACTTGTGGGTGTTCCCTCATGTGCTATGCTACACCTTTCTACAAAATTCTCAATGTCCCATCTTGCTTTGGGCCAATAATAATTTGAGCCACCTTTTGAATGATGGTACCTATCTTCTCATGGTCCCCATCTGGTTTCACATGTAGGCTCCTTATTAAGTCTGCCCTATATCTTTTAGGAAGTACCAGCTGTCCTTGACCTTGGATCTAGCTCCAGTCTTCCTATACATCAACTTGTTTTTCATGTAAAAATCTCCCTTGCCTGGAGTTGTATGACAAGTTGACAATTTTCTGAAACAAGGCTTGAGTGTTTTATCCCCAGCCTGTGCCTTCCTCATCTCTTCTGGAGTGGTATCTAACATAATATCCTCCTCCTGTCTTGAGGTCGACCTGACCTGAAGGGTTGCCGTATACACAGGTTTCCTTCTGCAACGGTCAGTGTCATGATTGTCCATCTGACAATTCTTACACCACCTTTTTCCTTGGTTGAAAGATTTTCTTTCATCATATTTCCTTTCATCGAATTGTGGGAATTTATTTTTATTGTCATACCGTGGCCTATCAGACTGGTGCTTACCTTTGTGTTGATCCCTAGGATCAAATTTATTAAAGTTCTGTGGTGCCCTAAAGTTATCCACTTGTTTCTTTTTATTACCTGTTACCTCTGCTTGAGCTGCTTGATACCTTTCAGCAACATTTAGCAACTCACCCAGCCTCACTGCACCTTGTTCCATGAGAAACTTTCTCAGGTCTGGAGCCATGGACTCTCTTAATTGCTCTATAAGGACCATTTCCTTAAGATCTTGGGTTTTCCCCAGAGAAGTCCATTTCTCCAAGTATGTCTCTATTCGTGCAGAGAACTGGTGATAGGTTTCACCTGACAGTAGTTTAGCATTCCTAAATTTTTTCCTATAAAATTCAGCATTCTTTTCATATCTTAACAAAAGAGCCTGCTTTAGCATATCATAATTTTCCTGATCACCTCTGCTCATTTTTGCAAAAAACTTCATAAGCTGCCCCACGAAGTCCCTGAGATAACTTTAAGCTCCACCTTTCTCTCTCTAACCCATATGTGGTAGCTAATAGTTCATATCTATTTATATAGCTCTCAATATCATCGTCTTTCTCAACAAAATGATCTAAATGAAAGTTCATAGCTGAGGTTGAAGCTCCCTGAGTAACCGTAGCATCAGAGGCAAAGGGACTGGCACCATTTTCAGGAGCATGGCCTTGAAACTCAAACTCCCTTAGTCGTAACTCATGTTCCCTTTGTAATCTTTTATCTTCTGCTTCCCTTTCTGCAGCTAATTTCCTCTCTTCCCTTTCTGCAGCTAATTTCTTCTCTTCCCTTTCTGCAGCTAATTTCTTCTCTTCCCTTTCTGCAGCTAATTTCTTCTCTTCCCTTTCTGCAGCCTGTCTTCTTTCCTCGGCTTCCAATGCTTTAGCCTCTTTGTCAGCCTCAATCTGCAACCTCTTAGTCTCAGCCTCAGCTTGCAACCTCTTAGTCTCAGCCTCTAACTTTCTTTCGGCCTCTTTTTCTAATCTTCTTTCTTCGCGTTCAATAAATTTGTCACATTCCGTAGTGACATAGGCAACCATAACTTGCCCATCTAATCCTAACTCTTTTGCAGTCTGTACAGCAGCAGATCGAAACTTGGCCAGGTCCGCCATTGTCTATCAGGTAAATTTCTACAATGTCTAACCAACAATTTAATCTCTAAATATATCTAATGGACAACACAGGCACCGTGAGCTCAACCTTATTTAATTCCACCCAAGGATACCTTTTAATTCTTATATTCCCTGAAGTGAATTACCCCCAATATTTTTAATAGGGAAAGATTCAAAATCCCAAGAGCGAGACCCCAATATATGTGGTGAAGTGGGATGTTATAAATATTTCTAGGGGACTTAGTGTACTGACTGAGATCAGCTGTGAAGGTATCTATATCTATTAAGAGTAGTGTATTATAGATAACCTTACTTGCTACCACAAATCTATATATCTCAGTCAGAATTATTCTGGAATAGTGTGATGACTACGTTATGTGTCTAGGGTATGTGTATGATGAAGTGTAAGTCACAACAACAGACAGATAAACAATTTAATTTAATCCACTACTCTTGACAACACTGTGACACTCACATACATATAACACTCTATGAGAATATCTTAAGGAGTCACTGATAACTTTTCAAATAACAATATGTATTCATGGTTATCATAAAGGTATATGTGTCCTGATTCAAATACAAAGGAACCAGGAATCACAATCAATTTTAATTACAAGTATATGTACAGACTTTATCAATATGAATATTGTAGTGACATATATTATTAAAATATCCTATGTGTGTCAGTTGTGTAGTGGTAATATGAGGTAATACTGGTTTTGTTTTGTTCAAGCTCTGTTGGTATTTGTCATCATGACTTCAATAGTTTGTCTTTTGGGACTAGTATTGGAGATGTTCTCAGTTCCTGATATTAAGACAATTAAATTCCCCTCTGAATGTTATTTTTATAAAGTCATTTCAAGATGAGGGGGCATAATGTTGAGCTCAGCTGGCCAAATCAGCTTATCTTGCGTGATGGCGGCAGGGAAGGACTCCTCTGCTCGAATTCTCCTCTGGGCTCTGGAGACACCTCACTGATAGCTAAATGGACCAAGGAGTATGCTGTCCGACTCTGGATTCAGCAAAGCTCTGACCAGGTGCTGCTCAATACCATCAAGACCACGGTCCCTGAAAACAAGAAGGATGTACCTTCTATTTCATAACTAATTGATACTCTAGTTCTACACTGAGCACAATACAACACAAACATTGAGTTCAGAGCGTTAGGCCAACTGTCAGCTTCATCTGAAATACTTTATACCAGTATTTACCTCCTTAATGGTTACCACGCCTCTGCACTTCCAGCATTATTTCTGTCTAATCAATCATCCAGGTGTCAGTGTACTATTTGGCCATTCCATGCCGTTTTACTTCCCTCCGACACCCTCTGTTCAGGCTGGAGCATTATAGGCTTTATCTCCTGTTTGCCACTGAACTACACATATATATACAGGCATAAATTAACAATTTACATTCAATTTTCATTAAAAGATACTGAATGGTTCAAGCTTACCACAATTTCATGGAAATAAACACAGATACGTTGATTAGCAATGAATTCTGGCACAATTACTGGCACAAATTCCCATCTGCTTATGTTCCAGGCTTTTATTTAACACAAATATGAGCTGGCTTCAACGCACTGTTGCTTTATCAAGATTATTTGCACTAGTGGTCTCGAACTAACGCTCCTAAGTGAGTATATCAGCGAGTCTAGCCAATGAGGCCACGTTTCGACAAGTGTTTGAAAAAATGTTACCTTTTCACGTCTCCCCTAACAACGAAAGATAGTATTTATAGCCCGACCAATCGTGGTTAGTCTTTCATTTGTTGCGCTCCAATCAATTTGGAGTTTACATGGTAGGCTAATTCTGTAACGTAAGATTTTTTTCAAACACGTTATAAAAAAATTTTATGAGCAGAAATGATTCCATGCTGTCAGGCATCCCCACTATTTTATTTTGGGTATAATTTATTAATTCCTGGACTATTTGCGTAACGTTTTACATATTCTTTGTCAGCAAGCCCTAAGGAACCCAAATATCCAAATTTAAAAGAGCTACGTGGCTGCGTTCAAAATATGCAATTCCTTCTACCTCCTGTTTCGAAGATGTGCTGTCTGGGTACTGTAATGTTTTCAAACGTAAACCCATCTATTGTTATCTTTTCTAATAAGAGTTTTTCAGGATTTATAAACCTAACTCTGGGATGGGTAATGTATTTTATCACTGTCCGTCTGAAAAAAAAGTTAGTGCATGTAGTCTTACACGCGTGATGGCAGCATTTGTGTATCGCGCGAAGCGTGTTTAGTGTTCGGCTTTCTGCCTCTCCCTTCTCGCTATCCTTTAGTCCATCTGTCTTTTGATCTTGGTAACATAGTGTAGAAAAAGACATGAATGGAATTTAAAATTTAGGTCAACTTGCATATTTCAAGGTTTTTCTTAGAAAGGCAGCACATTTTATTGTGTGTTTGGGAAACGCGTGTATGTTGCAGAAGGCCTTTAATATCAACGTGAAACGTTACAATTTGCATACGCAGTAGAAAACAAGGGGATTTCGAGTACAGTCATTGTGACAGCACTGTTCTTTACCATTCTTCTTCCTTTATTTATTATATGTATTTATTAGGCTTTATATTTACTTGATAATTTATATATGTGGATTAGAATATTCCACGACATCTATCAATCTTATCACTAAACAAATTATTAATGACAATATGAAATCAACCAAAATAATAAACAGACTAAATTAACTACACCACTGTCAGATCATCCAGTCACCACAATTTGGTTCATTTTAGACTCACTAGTTTATTACACTAAGTTATTTATTGACTTATTTATCTTTTCTTTATATTCCTACTTTTACTCTAACTATCTCAAAGTAAAGACCCCGGGGTATGAATGAAATCCCGGACTAAGACAACAGATGTCACGAGAGGTTCAGATGTTATTAAAATTAAGGATATCCTGGACAAATAGGTGTATCAGATGATACCAGGATAGTGCTAGATAGGAGACTGATCTTATAAGAAATACCCCATTCTCTGAAAAAAGTAAGGGTGTATCGACATCAAAGTGGGGTCAAGCTATGTAAACCTACAGGAATGATGATAATGTTGAGTCCTGAAGATCTATCTGCTACCTCTCCTGATCCCACAATGAGTAATGGATATATATATTTGTTTGTGTGGCTAATTATCTAGGGGAATTTAATTATTAACATATGTGAACTATCAAACAGAACATAAACTTAATTAAAATAATTAAGTAAAACTGAGTGATAGTATTTACAATTTATTGTTCCTAAAACAGTTCTCTTTTGGTTAGGAAAGCTTAACTCAGGTTATAATGTATTTACAAAATGAAATAAATAATATGGAATGTTCTCCATAAAAGGCAAAAATATGCTTTTATATTTATTTATATATGTAATTAAAGTTCATTCACTAGGTCACAATCTTGGTATCAATGTCACTGGCTGGTAACGTAATAGGAATTGAATATGGTCCTTTTCGACTCATCATGTATAATGTTGCATTCTATAATAAGTCTGTATTTTAATAGTTTTATTTTGAGTCTTTAATACTTTTATTTTCTTTATTCTGGTTCTTTGTATTATTACTACTGGATTATCTGACCAGTGGATCTATGTCCATTTAACTTAATTGTAGTCTGAGAACCTCCAATCCTGGCTTGGTTTGCACAGAATATGAAATCCAGGCTGGGATATGTAGCTTTCGTTCCAGTTTTAGGAGGAACAGTTCACCACCATGATTCCTCTCCAGTGGATGTCTCATGAACTTGCAATATTACCAGGACAAAACCTGGAACGAAAAGACATTCGCAAAACTTGTAGGGTCCCTCAGTTTTTCCCTAAATACAGACAACATCACGTACAAACATTAAATCAGTCACAGGACAGTTACCTCAAAACCGCACAGCCAGTTCAATTTGATTACTCATTTCCTTAATACATCGAATGTTAGATCCATTCGTCCATGATTGTCTTCCATACAATAATCAGGTTAAATACAACATAGTAAGTAACATCTTGATTACATCATGTTAATATATCCTGGCGTCCTATCTTATGCTCTTGACCAGTGTGTCTTTTTAAAAGGAAATACTCATTCAAATACCCTAATAGACTTACAGTCGTGCTTGTGCCATAATTTGCAAATATCTTACACTGTTTCCATTTCTGGCCTGTCGTCTTTAAAACTACACACGTTTGTAAGGAAATCCGTTACACATTTGGCCTACGTTTTCCTTCTAACACATCAGCAAACACATAAGTGGATAACTACAGGCAAACAACATGAATATATACAAATATTTATATATATATATATATCTTACCCTCAGGTAACACACATAAGCTGATACTGGCTCTTAATGGGCCTCTGGGTCTGCTTTCGATACAGGCGGCAAATGTTTGACAGATTACATTTGCGCTCTTCTCAGCTTCGTGTCTAATATTTAAAAAGGTAGTGGCAAGAATCCGCCCAAGTTCAAGGCCTGTTATAACGCCGTGCTCGACCAATCGAGACACAGTCAAAAACTGGCGTTAAAAATTGTTTCCCTCTGCTCGTTTTTCAGCCCAACCGTATAATGTGCTTAAGTTTAAATATTTATTATTTTGCTTATTTTTGGGCCGATTTCAATTATTAAAAGCTCTAATAAAACTAGGAATTGAGCTCTATCGTTCTAGCTACTAATATTTTAGTTAGCCCAGTGCATTTAGATTTGTGCATACTTTAACAAACTAAATTGGGGATTACCCTGAAGTAAAATTATCATTAAAACTGATTTTTCTCGTACAATAAAATTGTATTATGAGGAAGTCTTTACACTAACCTCTTAAGTAATATCCCCGCTTTAATTTGAGCTATTCCTTTCTGTTTACCTATCTTTAGTTTTTAAGAAATAAAATATCTTCGTTCTATCACATACACAAAATAGGCCCTATTATCAAGCCTAAAAGGGTGTCCTATTCACTACTAGAAAAAGGAGCGATTCCATTGGTTGTTATAATTGTACTGTTTATCTTCGATATTTTTGAGCGGTAAATTTGACGTATTGTAATACAGACCAAAAAAACGACACTACCTACCTAGTATATTGAAGTATCTGCCACTTCACTCCCCTATGACAGTATTTACAATACACTACCTTACCTTTTCTTTCCCCTCGTTCCATGGTAATATTCTCCCATGTGCGTCACTAATGTTGCATGTTCTTGATTTGTACCTGATACCTTCTGCTGTTTGTTGTATATCAGTTGTTCTGTTCTTCTGAACCTGGTGATGTGACTCTACAACGGATGGCCCCTCGTTCTGTCTTTTTTATGGTATTCCTATCTGTAATTTTATTTTCTACACATTTGCAGCGTCTGCTGTAGTTAATATTTATTCTCTCAGACTTTCTTTTTTTTTCTTTTATTCTTTTTCTTCTCTCCATTGCACGCGTTCATTTTTACTCAGCTCATCGATTTTGTTTATGAAAACTTGTGCTTACCTCCCTTATTCCAGATCAGATCCTGGAGATTTATCTCCCCTAATTATCAAACACAAATATTCGAAACTGCGTGCACGGACGTCATTCTTCGGAAAACAAATCAAATGGAATTGAATTTGGTTTGGGGGCAACTCATGTTTTCCAAGTCATTACGTATAACCGTCGTACACGTTCATTACGTATAACCGTCGTACACGTCCAAACCCACTTTTTTTTCTAGCTAAAACATTAATATCTTTAAGCAAAAAAGTGTGATTTTTAAGATCTTCAGGGGACACAAGAACTTCAATTGACTGTCACGGGCTGCCTCACCTTTTCTCTGCAGCGATGGTCCAACAATGGACAAAACCTAGAGTATCTAATGAGGGTCTTCAAAGGTGTCTACTTTTGCACAAGGATTACTTCTACCTCGAGGGAGTCTGCACCAGATATTTCAGAAGTCAAGAACAATGCTGAATCTGTCTTAGCAATGTTAACTTTTTTATCTGCCCGTCAACTTTTGTGAAGAGGTATTATTGTAGGATTTAGCTCGTTCAAGCACCCAACTGAACAGTGAAATTCTTCTTCTTCGTATTATTATTATTATTGGTTCTATAGGTATATATATATATATATATATATATATATATATATATATATATATATATATATATATATATATATATATATATATATATATATATATATATATATATATATATATATATATATATATATATATATACTTACTTACTTACTTAGTCGTTCCCCTTCTACCGTGAGGTGTAGAGATTTGGAAGAGAGAGCGCCACACTATTCTATCGGCTGTCTTCCTCCTGGCCTGGTTCCATTCTAGTCCTCGGTCCTTCAAAGATTGTCTAATGTTGTCCTCCCAGCGGACTCTGGGTCGTCCTCGGGGTCTGGATCCTTGGCTCGTTGTTTCCCATGCTTGTCGTGGTAGCCGATCTTCTCCCATTCTGCAGACATGGCCAAAACCATCTTAGTTGGGACTGTTCTACTTGGGTCTGCAGGGGGTGGGATTTTAGGCCTTGACGTATCGTCTGGTTGCGGACCATGTCTCTTCTTGTTACTTCAACCACCTTCCTCAGATACCTCATTTCTGAGGTTTGGATCTGGCTTTTGTGGGTTGTAGTCATTGCCCATGACTCGCATCCATATGTCAAGACTGGGACATAGGTGGAGCGGTATACAGCCATCTTCGTTTTCTTACCAACCTCTCTCTTGCTGAGGAATCCTCGATTTATGGCCTGAAAAAGTCTCCCAGCTGCTGCTTTTCGAGTGGCCAACTCTTCTTTGATGCCTCCCTTTTGGTCTATAATAGCTCCGAGGTATTTAAAGTAGTCGACCTGCTCCAGGACCTGTTCTCCCAGCTTAATCTGATGTCTTCTTTCTTCTCGTGATATCACCATGGATTTTGTTTTAGAGCTGCTTATGACCATCCCTCTCTTCTCCAGCTCTTCCTTCCAGACTTGCAGGTTGGATTGGAGATGTGCCTCTGATTTAGCAATCAAGGCAACATCATCAGCAAATGCCAGCTCTGAAATATAGACCTGTCTCATCTTCCAGTATCCCACTGAATACTTTCTTGTTCTCTCCTTACATGCCTTGATGACATCGTCCATAAGGAGTATGAAGAGGTAAGGTGATAGGATATCACCTTGTCTTACACCAGTGGTGGTCCTGAACTCTTCTGACTTATGGTTTGCTGTCCTCACATAATTTCTGCAAGACTTGTAGAAGCTCTGCATAGCATGAATCAGAGGTGCTGGAATAATATATTGATATTGTCACGGCGCTATTTCGCAGTGCATCTTTTGTACGAAAAGTCAGCCGGGCAACGCTGGGTATAGCAAAACCGGCGCGTCATGTGACTACCGGAAGTCGGGAAATCAGGCGCGAGAGTAGTCAGTGAGATTCTAGCCAGCGTCCGGGTAGGACGCAGATATTTCCCTTTTGCCAGCGAGTTAGCTGTGAAGTTCATGTTATGGACTATTTGTTATAAGTGCTTGCCATATTCCGGGTCTGATGGATTATTAAGTTGTTATTCTAGTACAGTGTAGTGTCTAGATTGTATTTGTTACAGGCCGTAGATTTATAAGTTGTCAATGAGTAGAGTGTACCATTTTGCCGCTCATGGTGAGCGATAGTCATTGCAGTGTTTGTCCAGTTAAGTCGTACTGTGGTATATGATGCTGATAGATTAAGCTGTTAAGGCAAGTTACACTGGCATGTCATTATTATATTGTATTTCATGCGTTTGTTGGCCGTGTGAGGCCTGAGAGTGTTGTGCTTAGTAATAAAGGGAAATTCCTGTTAAAGGTGTTGATTACTTATGTCAGCCATTGTTGTGTGGTCATACTCCTAGAGGAGCGAGCTTATTATTGTTATTATATATCCACACTGCAGTGGCGCAACACAGTGGAGTGTTATCCACGATAAATGTTCATGACAACTGGTAGCATCGTCTATATTGTCCTTGACAACTGGGGAGCTCTTGTCCGACTCTTTAAAGGCCATAGGGCCTATATTTTCATTATAAAGGCTAGAAGTTATTATGCACATATATGAGAAGTTATAGCAGTAGTGTGTTCACGCCTTCAGGTTTTACAGTGCTCACGGCAGTGTGTTTGTTTTGGTAAGTCAGTAGGCAGTGAACTGTTCTGGTCAGGTGGTGACCCGCTAGCGGTATTTGAACCAGATTGGAAATAGGGCACAGTGAAAGGTTGGTGTTGTCAGTACAGAGAATATTTGTCATTTATTGTGTTCGACGCTGTTTTTGAAAGTTAATTTTGTGCTAGGGTGTTAATTATTGATGGAAGCAGGGTCAAAAGTGATAAGAGTAAGGTTGCAGCTGGCGGCTGGCATCACAGTTTGATATAATACAAGGCACATTTTGTAGCTTAGTGCTAGGAAGGTGGTGATCCAGTCGGAGCAGCGGAGGTTAGTGAATACATCCAATAATCTGGACACCTTGGTGTGATACAACCGTTTCCTTCCTCCTATAATATACAAGGGCTATACTGAATTTTCTGTTTCAGATTGGAGTTATATGAGACAAGGACTGTTTGGTTACATTTCAGGTTGGAGTCATATGAGACCTCTACACCTCACGGTAGAAGGGGAACGACTAAGTAAGTCATATGAGACAATAGATTGGAGTTATATGAGACAATAGATTGGAGTTATATGAGTCCTAACAAGGACTGTTTTGGTTATATTTCAGTTGGTTTTCGTCTTCATCAATCATATCAGGAAATACAATCATTATACCTAATTCCCCAAGATACAATCAGTAACCTGATACATTCATAGTGAAACAATTTATATTAAATATATACAGGTGTAGGTAGTATAAATGACACACAACAAATACAAACATTAGAAATCTGCTGTAGGCCTATTCTCCTACAAGTTTCTAGTAAGTATACTTACCCTCTAAGATTTATACAAGCTAGATTTTGACTCGACTAGGGAAGCAAGTCTGCCCGGTTAATGCAGGTGAGCAATAAATCAGTCGTGACAGCTTTCTCTTTCCCAGTATGTCGTCTAGCTGGCTTCGTGTTGGTGTGTGTGATTTTGAATAAAACTCGCCCGTATATTTAGGTAGATGCAGATAACTTTCACTGCTTAAGGAATGCTTTTGATTGGTTCTCGGCGTGGCAAGCTGATTGGTTATATGCGGTTTAGTACAATCCGTGACCGAGACCGAGTCCCGAAAACCAGGGCTTATGCCTAATTTTATTCTGTCTGCCGCCATATTGTGAGAACAAGATGGCCGTGACCGAGAACGAGTCCCGAAAAACAGGGCTTATGCCTAATTTATTCTGGCTCAGAGACTGGTAAACGTTGCTCGTTGATTGGCTGGGGCATATTTGTATCTCGACATAGTATATTAACTAAGAAGTGGGTTTACACACACGTTTTACGACAAGCCTTCACCAAACAATAAAAGAAGCCCATAGCCTTCAAGAGATAATCAAAGAGATCAATAGCCTTCACCGGACAATCAAAGGGCCCATAGCCTTCACTGGACAATCAAAGGGGCCCATAGCCTTCACCGGACAATCAAAGGGATCCATAGCCTTCACTAGACAATAAAAGAGGCCCGTAGCCTTCAAGGGACAATCAAAGAGATCCATAGCCTTGACTGCACAATTAAAGGGGTCCATAGCCTTCACTGGACAATTAAAGAAGTCCATAGCCTTCACCAGACAATCAAAGGGGTCCATAAGCCTTCACCGAACAATCAAATGGGTCCATGGCACAAAAAAGTTTAGAATCCTACTATAGACGATCAATGATTCAACATTACTTCAACACAAAGTAGGGAAAGAAAAGCCAGCGAGGAAGAGAACTAATTATCCTACATCTTAAAGCTCAATCTAAGAGTAAAGACTCTAACACAGGGTTTCTAAATCTGTGGTCCACGGGCCCCTGGAAAAGGGTGGGGGGCATGAATGAATTCTAAAGGGCCCGAATACATAACCTAAAATTTCAAGTGTAAACATTGTAACTATGCTTTTAAGTTTGGGATAAGAACTGGAGTGCGACAAGGATGTCTCTTGCTCCGTTTCTTTTCTTACTAGCAATAGACTGGGTTATGAAAACATCGACGACACATAATAGAAATGGAAGCTGACTAAACACCTTGATGATCTAGATTTTGCCGATGACTTGGCTCTTCTATACAATAACCATAATCAGATGCAAGACACAATGAAAATACCCATGAGAGGTCACAACTAGTGGGTCTGAAAATACGCATGAAAAAGACAACAATAGTGATAATAAATGCTGGAAATGTTAACAAGGTTTAACTTTATGAAAAGCCACTACAATATGTGGAATCATACACACATGTTGGCAGCAAAGTTGGAGGGACAGATAAAGGTATCAAATTAAGAATACAAAAAAGTAAGAGGAGCTTTCATTGCATTGGGAAACTTATGGAGGAGATCAAGAGAAATCAAGTCCAAGACAAAAATAAGAAATTTCATTTCAGATGTCAAGGCATTCTTATTTTATGGCTCCAAAACATGGAGAACAAAGACAACAACAAAAAAGCTATCGACTTTCATAAATGGGTGCTTGCGTAGAATAGAAGGATTAAAATGGTATGACAAAGTCACAAATGTGGAATTGATGACAAGAACTAGACAAGTGCCAGTGGAACAAAAGATGAGACGAATACGCTGGCGACGGATAGGACACACATTGAGGAAACGTTTTGATAGCTTTACAAAGCTGTCCTTGTTCTGGAACCGGCCATGGTAAGGTAGATAGAGGTAGACCAAAATCACACAGAGAAGAGAACGGGAAACAAAAAGGAAAATGAGGAAGAAAAAGGAGAAAGAACTTGAGCTGATGACTGTGACATGAAAATTGAGCAACCCTGATCGAGCCACTTTAATCGCATCGGCCCCCTCCCCCCTCACTCTTGTTCAATATAATCGCTCAACGTGGGTTCTCAAAGACTTCCTAATTAGCATGCAAGGGTTATCGCGCATACAGCCATGCATTTTGCCATCTGTCTTAATTTCTAGTTTAGCCACGCCTACCTGTCTTTGTTTCAAGCACTATTGATACAACTATTCATATCTCTTACTGTCTTTTTTTCAAAAAGGGGAAGGGCAAGGGGTGTTGGTTGGCTGTCAAGTACGTAATTTCGTCAGCGACTTGTCCCTGAAAACGGGGGGAGGGGGGAGGGGGGGAGGCAACGAGGTTTGTAGTCACTAAGATAGAGCGGGTCGTAAGCACAGAATGCAGAAAGGGCGTTAACCATTTTACCGACTTTATTCCTTTTTGTTCGTGTTCCAGGGGACGTAAGTGCTCACCGAGAAGACGGGATCTAAAGGCGCCGCTCGTCCGAGAACGGAATCTGTGGTCAGCGAAGGCGCGAGAAATAGCCTTCATTAGCTATTCGACCGCAGAAATCCCCCAGAAACGGGCAGAGGTGAAAAATCTCACATGTAGCTGACGATTTTCATCCATTTAATATATATAGCAATATCTTAAAACTAAGTTATCAGTTGCGCCAGAGATTTTGAAGAAAGTACCTAGCTCGCATATGAGAGCCATACTACCATTTTTGACTTACTTATATACGTGGAGATTAATTCTTTTTTCTGTGCTGCGGTAATAATATATTAGAGTTTTTAGTGGTTTAATTGTTAAAGGGTTTCCATTATATTTCACTGGGTTTTTTTGGTCTGTGTTAATTAAATAACGTATAGCAAAGTTTACCAGCTATAAACGTAAAATTAATTACCCGCTATTTCCCCAGTAAGAGATGTTTTAAATTAATTAAAAGACGCTAGGCGGTGGATAATTTAGAGAAAGCGATGTATTTTCTATTTTCATCTGGTGTAAAACTTTAAGTGACTAGTGTTCATATCTCATGTTAGGAGCGACGAGATTAGCTAGACACTTGTGGAGTTTAAATTTAATTTAATAACGGAGTGCTTAACAAGTCATACCTAAATGTGTGTTAGATTAGGATATTGATAATATTCTTAAAGCGTTTCTATTTTTCTTCCTATATAATCCAGGCTGATCAAACCTTGCGATACAGCGTTTTTGTATGATCTGATGTTCCTATCGGCATCCAAATAATTATTGTTATGACCATCTTCATGTTGTGACCCCTGCGCGGTCCACCTTCTCTAATTATGACGAGAAGCAAAATCAAGAAAACAAACAATAATAGATAAATTTTAACTGGTACGGAATATTCCCAGAATACAACTTTTTTCATATTATAATATATTATCAGTCTGCTGAAGCAGAAAGTCAGTAATTTTCATCTGACCCTTGGCAGGAGTTTTTTCATCGGATTTATTCAAGAGAACTCACTGTTCATACTCGGCTCCCACCTCAACGAACAGCAGATTATTACCATTTAACATTTTTTTCCCACCACGTCACCGAGTGTTATAGCCACCTGAGACTAGACCCCACTGGAACAATATTTTACCATATTAATTCCCAGGACAGTGTCACCACAATAGAAACACTTAGCCAAAGCAAATACCTGCAGTGAAAAGGAATAATATCCAGGCACAAATAATAACGCATCAATTGCAGCGACTCCCCGAAAAAAGTAGCAGTCAGCTCATCGGATAGTCTGGGGCTGCACTTGACCCTGAAAAGACTGATTAGTTCTAATAGCTGCTAGTGTTTTTAAATTCCGAGGAATGTATGCAGCGTCAACATTTGGTAAGCATATCTGAGAGTGGGCCACTGTATTGTCTGTGTGAGTGAACGGATAGAAAGATACTAATATTTTATGTTACTACTAACCTACCAACCTTCTTTTATTTATCTCTCACTAATCTGAGTATTTTTTTCTCGGGATAGGTTAAATTAAGGACTTAGTCTTACCCGTCCTGACTATTCCCTACTCCCATTGTTAATTAATTTGATCTTTTTCTTTGGGTTAATTACCTCTGTTGGGATCTTTCCTAGTTTTCCTATACAAGAGGGAAGCCTATTAGATTATATTTTCATTTCTTGTCTGTAAACTATAATTCATTGATGTAATGATAATGCTTTTCTAGATGTTGTGATATTTCTAGCAATAATAAACATAATAAACCTTAAGCTATAGTGTTGGTCAAACTCCTGTCCTTTTATTTGTTATTCATAGTTTGTTTTCACGGCTGTACGTAGTGTTATATGTCACATAATTTGTGTACTTAAGTGCTGTGTAACTTGTACGTTGTACAAGGAGAGTAAGGGCGTCTGAAAGTTAAATAGGGTCGCAAAAGATAGGCTGGATTAGAGCAATTACTCAATCCAAGACTGCTTTGTCTCTCTACACTATCACCCTCTTCGTGAAACAGAAACTACTTCTTACACCTTCCTTTCACATAGCTGTCATCATCACCTCTACAAAAAAAAGGGATCATAATTACCTCAGTCCTATCTTCTCGAAGTTACGACAATGCATGCGACCGGAGGACTTGGAATGTGTTTATTGAAGGCCTTTGCTCCTTGGGGAGCTAAAGGGTATTGATTTGATTGATGTTAAGTAAATTTTTGTTCAAGGAGCCCAAAGCCTTCATCGGACAATCAAAGGGATCCATGTCTTAAAATAAGTTAAGAAAAACCTGTTCTAACACGCCACTCCCCTACGACAGGATCCGCTATGGGACAACGTTAACATTTCTTTTTTTCTTTCTTCCTCCAACACTATCGAACACCAATATCATTATTATATGCGGTTGCTTCACTCTCACACGCCACTTATATAATGTTTGCTTCATGTCTCGCGAGCTAAATCAGTTGCGTGCCTCTCACGGCAGCGGCACCCAATTGTCTGAAACTGGTAATCTCTCCAGGCACCTTACTTTCCTGGAATGCACACCCCACGGAGACACAAACAAATACAAATACTCACTCACTGACGTTCGAAGTGGCACACTTTGACACGAGACATCATAAACAATCGCACTGAATATACACGAACTCTGGCTTGGACAACCGGGCTAGCTAGGAAGCTTTACACTTAAGAGCGATTTACGGCATTCGCTAGACTACAGTTATTTTAAGATCGGTTTGAGGGAGCTGCTGTCTAAGATACGTACATTTACGAGCATTTTACAATACTCGCTAGGATACAGTAAATTATTCAAGTATTCTACCACATTCTGTGGAATCCGTTTAAATTTACGAGTATTTTAGAATGGTCGCTAGGATACATTTAAATTTACGAGTATTTTAGAATACTCGCTAGGATACATTTAAATTTATGAGCATTTTAGAATACTTGCTAGAATATATTTAAATTTCCGAGCATTTTAGAATACTCGCTAGGTTACATTTAAATTTACGAGCATTTTAGAATACTCACCATGTTACATTTAAATTTACGAGCATTTTAGAATACTCGCCATGTTACATTTAAATTTACGAGCATTTTAGAATACTTGCTAGGCCACATTTAAATTTACAAGCATTTTAGAATACTCGCTAGGTTACATTTAAATTTACGAGCATTTTAGAATAGTCGCTAAGTTACATTTAAAGCGACGAGCATTTTAGAATACCCGTTAGGTTACATTTAAATTTACAAACATTTTATGGCATTCGCTTAGTATTCAGCTATATTTTAGAGAATTTTACTGTACTTGCTAGGGCATACTTATATTTACGATAATGTTACGGTGTTCGCTTGGTATTCAGTTATATTTTATACCATTTTACTGAACTTGCTAGGACACAATTAAATTTACGACCAGTTTACGGCACTGGCAAAGATACAGTTAAATTTACGAGCATTTTACAGCTTTCGCTAGAATAATTACATCAAGAGTGTCTTACAACACTGTCTAGGATACAGTTAAATTTACAAATAAATAAGTAAATAAATAAATCTGTGTAATTCACAGGCACTCATTGGACATACAGGAGGGCACCAGACGACAGAAAAGAAAATATAAGTGATTGGCTTACCAAGGAACAAACCGAGTCCCATCCAAACAGTGCTATCGCCTTGCTGTGAAAATAAATCGTGAACGGACGCACATCCAATCGTGCACCCCAAAAAAGTGCATCATTTTAGCCGAGGTCATTCTCACGACAGCTACACAGCTATGGTATTAGGACTCGTTAACGACCCAGTCAATTTAAAGATGCAATCACTAATATAACTTTCCTATCAGCAAGTAGGCCGAAATATTTGTGTCCAGTAATGTGTAGTGGAAGACGAATAACACATAATAAACAGATCGGAAGCCGCGCTGGTGTAATGGTTAAGACGTTGCGCTAGCGACCAGGTTTTCAAGGTTCAAGCCCGGGAGCCGGCATTTGTAGGAGTGTCATCGACCGGGAATTTGACTGAATAACCTGAACGGTTCCTGCAGATAAACCCTCTGTGGATGGGAAGGAGCGAAGCTCCTGGCCGGGTTGGAAGGAAAGTCCACTGTCTCCCCAGCCTCGCAATGACGTGTCATTGGGCCAAAAGGGCTGGAAAGCTCGAGTGCCGCTGGTTAGAGAAAAAAAAAAAACTAGACAGATAAGTTAAAGTCACGGATGGGTGAACTCTTAAATAAATAATGAAGGAAACCTGAGTCCTGCGAGTAATGAATAAAAAAGTAAATAAATAAATATAGGTAATTAACAGGCACTCGTTGGACATAAAGGAAGGCACGAAACAATAGAAAAGAGATATAAGTAATATTCTATATACATGACAAGCTATAGTGAGATTTACGAGAATTATACGACTAAAGTTAGGATACAGTTAGGTAAACGAGCATTTTACAACACTCTCTAGATACCCAAGAAGAAGACAAATATAGACATCATACACGACCTGAACATCGAGGAAAACTGGCTCATAAACAATATTATGTCCCGGAAACTGAAATATTTTGGCCACATTAAACGTCATAGAACTCCGCCAATGCCGGTCCCAAGCCCGGATGAAAAAGGAGGAGGGCGGCCTGCATGGAGGCCGTAAGGAGGCAGCCCCTCCACCATGCAAAGGCACAACAGGCCAATCACCTGTTTGCTTTAAATCACGATTACTAGCAACACAAGAGAGAAAACTGGACTGATTCTAAAGGCGACGAACTGGAACGGACTACGGACTACGACTTATGGAACCTGGAACACAAGAAGTATAAATGGGAAGGAAGAGGAGCTGGTGGAAGAGATGAGGAAAGCAAAACTAGAAATCCTGGCTATAACGGAAACTAAGAAAAAAGGACAAGGAGTCATGGATCTCGATGGCAACACGCTACTCTACAGTGGTGTACCCATATCTGAAAGAGCTAAAGGGGGCGTGGGTTGCATTGTGGCCCAAAATCAAAAAGATAGTATCAAGGGATGGAACTTTGTCTCGGAGCGCATTATGGTTGTTAAACTAAAAGAAGGAGAAACCATAGTCAACCTGGTCATAGTGTATGGGCCAAATGAGGATGAGAGAGCAGAGGTCAAGGAGGAATTCTTCGAGCTGCTTCAAAGGACAGTGGATGACTGCCTAGATGAAGTTATCATGCTCGGAGATTTTAATGCCAGGGTTGGAAATGACCATGCTAGATGGGGTGGAGTTGTCGGAGGATGTGGAGAGGATGCTCTCGATGACAATGGAAAGCGACTCCTTAGATTCTGCAGTGAGCAGAATCTGATTATTACAAACACAAAGTTCCCCCATAAGCGCATACATGCATACACTAGATGTGAACCAACGGGGAATGAGAGGTCAGTGATCGACTGTGCCATTGTTTGGAGAAGCTCATTCAAGTGTGTCCGAGATGCTGGAGTCTGGAGGGGGCCAGAGATTGGAAGTGATCACTACCTGCTAACAATCAAAAGAACAACTGAGGGAGTTGCTCGGAATGGGAACTGTCCGACATCACGCAAGAAACCAAATAAACGAGCAGGAAAAATGAGCATTGGGACCTACGGGCTGGGAGAGCCAGAAGTTAAGACCAGATGTCAGGGGCTTGTTGCTGCAGCGGTGAGCAACACAGAAGAACGACCTGATGACTTGGAAACCCTCTCGATTAAATTCAAGGATATCATAAAGACAGCTGCTGCAGAAGCATGCGGTGAAGTCCGACTTGGGAACAAGAGAAAGAGGACACCTTGGTGGACAGAGGAAGTCAAAGAGAAAATGGGAGAGAAGAGGATGGCGTGGAAGCAATGCTTGGGAGCTGAAGGCGCAGCGGGACGAGTGGAAAAATATAGAGAATATGTGGCGCTCAGAGCGGGGGCGGAGAGCGGGCTGCTGGCGGCGGAACAGAAGTCCTGGGAGGGGTTTGGAGAAAGGCTGGGGAAAGATGCGCAGGAAAACCAGAGATTGTTCTATAGGACCCTAGGGAACATGAGGAGGGAAAAACGGTGCCCTCTGGGATTTATAAAGGACAAGCAGGGCAAGTTGCTTACTGCCCCGGGGGGGGGGGGGGGGAATGGGAGGATGGAAAGAATATTTCTCAGAACTCCTTGATGGTGAGCATGGTGAAGCATCAGAAATGATAAACACTAGCACAGAAGAGAAAACCAATGATGGTGAAGATGACATAAAGATGGAAGAACTGAAGGCAGCACTGGAGAAAATCAAGATGGGCAGGGCAGCGGGGCATGATGGTATGGCACCAGAGATGGTTAAGTTCATGGGAGCATCGGGCGACCTATTGCTCTTAGGGGTTTTACAGGCAGCGTGGTACAACAAGACCATACCAAAGGATTGGGAGATTGCCATCATAACACCAATTTTCAAAAAGGGTGACAATCGACAGTGTGGAAACCATAGAGGCATATCCCTTCTCAGTGTCCCTGGTGAGGCCTACTCTGGAGTCCTAGAGCGGAGACTCCGACGCCTAGCTGAGCCACAATTGGATGAGGTCCAGTGCGGATTCCGAGCAAACCGAAGTACTCAAGACCTAATCTTCACACTCAGACAGCTGAGTGAAAAGGCCCTTGAGTATAAGAGTGAGATGCATCTTTGTTTCATAGATCTGGAAAAGGCGTTTGACAGGGTCCCCTGGAGCAAACTTTGGGACTGTTTGGCAAGGAAGAATATTCCAGCGCCTCTGGTTCATGCTGTGCAGAGCTTCTGCAGGTCTTGCAGAAATTATGTGAGGACGGCGGGCCATGGGTCGGAGGAGTTCGGGACCGCCGCTGGTGTGGGACAGGGTGATATCCTGTCACCTTACCTCTTCATGCTCCTTATGGACGATGTCGTCAAGGCATGTAAGGAGAGAACGGGAAGGTGTTCGGTGGGGTGCTGGAGGATGGGACAGGTCTGTATTTCGGAGCTGGCGTTTGCTGATGATGTTGCCCTGATTGCTAGATCAGAGGCACGTCTCCGGTCCGGCCTGCGGGTCTGGAAGGGGGGGGGGGGGGGGGGGGGCTGGGAAGGAGAGGGATGGTCATAGGCAGCTCTAAGGCAAAATCCATGGTGATATCGCGAGAGGAAAGAGAACATCAGATTGGGCTGGGAGAGCAGGTCCTGGAGCGGGTCGGCCTCTTTAAATGCCTCGGAGCTATTGTGGACCGAAGGGGAGGCATCGGGGGGGGGGGGGGGTGGCCACTCGGGGGGCAGCGGCTGGGAGACTTTTTCAGGCCATGGGTCGAGGATTCCTCGGCGGGAGAGAGGTTGGTGGGAGGGCGAGGATGGCTGTGTACCGCTCCACCTGTGTCCCAGTCTTGACATACGGATGCGAGTCATGGGCGGTGACTACAACCCATAAAAGCCAGATCCAAACCTCAGAAATAAGGTATCTGAGGAAGGTGGTTGAGGTAACAAGAAGAGACATGGTACGCAACCAGACGATACGTCAAGGCCTTAAATCCTACCCCCTGCAGACCCAAGTGGAGCAGTCCCAATTAAGATGGTTTGGCCATGTCTGCAGAGTGGGAGAGGATCGGCTACCACGACAAGCATGGGAAACAAAGAGCCAAGGATCCAGACCCCGAGGACGACCCAGAATCCGCTGGGAGGACAGCATTAGACAGTCTTTGAAGGATCGAGTGATAGAGTGGAACCAGGCTGGGAGGGGGACGGCCGATGGGATAGTCTGGCGCTCTCTCTTCCAAACCTCTACACCTCACGGTAGAAGGGGAGCGACTAAGTAAGTAAGTAAGTAAACGTCATAGTGGCTTAGAGAGAGCAGTGATGGAGGGTATGGTAACTGGAAGGCGAGGCAGGGGCCGACCAAGACGACGGTGGACACAGGACATTGAAGACACCTTAAACATGACAATGGAGGAGGCAGGAAGGCTGGCTAGAGATCGAGAGTCTTTCAGGCGGGCTGTGATGAGAGCGACGTTCTGCAAAGGACATGCTACATGATGATCCTCTAGGATACAGTTAAGTTTAAGAGAGCTTTGTGGCGATCGCTAGGATACAGTTAAATTTACGAGAAGTTTGTGGCGAACGCTAGGATATAGTTAAATTTACGAGAAGTTTGTGGCGATCGCTAGGATACAGTTAAATTTACGAGAACTTTGTGGAAATTGCAAGGAAACAGTTAAATTTGCAAGCATATTACTACACTGGCTAGGATTTTTCAAGTTTACGAACATTTTACATTGCTAGGATATAGTTAAATGTTTACAAGCATTTAATGGAAACACAGGTTGTTGCGATCATATACACATAAATAAGTTGCTGCTGGTTTATTGATTTGCATACCAAAGTTGGTTCAGCAAATCACCATCATTTTGTTAATAACAAGATCACCAAAATTGAGTTGATGACAATAACCATACAATGGCTGGAGATGGATAGGACACATATTGAGGAAACCTGTTGATAGCATCACCAGATAGTCCTTGTTCTGGAATCCCCAGGGTAAGAGAGGCAGTGGGAGAGCAAAGAACACATGGAGAAGAGAACTGGAGACAGACATGAAGAAAACGTGGACAAATCTTGAGCTGATGGCACGTGACAGGAAGACTTATCATACTTTTGTTGAAGGCCTATGCTCCTTAGGGAGCGAAGGGTGATGATGATCATTTTTCATTCGACCCTTGTGGGACATGGTGCTACCATCTTGCAGGAAGCCTGCACCAATCATTCACACGCTCTTACAAAGATGGTTTCTGTATCGATTTGTTTTAGATGATGAGGTTGCCAGGCTCATGCACAACCTCATATTAGTCACCTTATGCAACATGCCTGAGGGATCAGCGGTTCTAATCTTCCTCATCAGAGGACCCCCAGGGACTACACAGGACTTAGAAAATGTTGCAGTAGTGGTTATGATGAGCCCCAAAAAACTCAGTTCGTTATGTGATCTTTAAAAATAACAACTGTTACACTTACCAATAACAAACGTATTAAATTAAACTGGTTAACTGAATTTAAGTTATAGACTAGTGCGTACCTCACGATTACCAAACATTTCTGCCGGCATGCCCATGAAAGACGCAGCAGGGCAAATGAAAATAGAGGACGCGTCTTAACCGGGCTATTGACAAAGAGATTGACGAACGAAAAGAGCAAGAAATAAAGCACGAACTAAGTTACATAGATAACAAATAAATGAAAATGATACAATTCGTAAAAGTATCTTATACACAACACATTAACGCTGATGTATTTATGAATTTTTTTTTTTTTTGGTTAAGATTTTCCAATAACTGGTTTAGCCTCAACGACGCTGCATCTCTGAAGCTATTATATAGTCCGCTCTACAAGAGTTAAACATTTAGAAATTCAAGATGGCGTAAATCTGACGGTTGTTTAAAACGGAATCCATGTCAACGATTTAAAAGTGTTGTCATCCAATGGATTCTATCTCATTGTAACATCACCGGCAAGAGACTGATAGACTGTTGAAGGAAGGTGGAAATCTACCTCAGCCTGATGCAAGCGTAACTTTCGAGGAGGCAAAGAGTTTTATCATAATCAGATACAGAAACAAATGGGATGGGGAACATCCAGGTCACACACAAAATAATGCATACTACCAGCTCAACAGAAAAGAACAAGTGGTAATCTTCAGATTCCGCACTGGCCACAACAGATTGAGATACCATCTATTAAACAAGCTAAAGATAGGAACTACCGATGAGTGTAACTGTGGCACCGATAAAATAACTGCTCAACATCTGCTTCAACATATGCGGAACAAAGAAAGCGCATATGGCCGACAACCGTACCATTCGTGGAAAAGCTCTATGGAGATTTAAATAGCCTCAAACTGACTACTGCTTACTTTGAAAACATTTAAGTGGACGTCTGAGAGTTTACGAAGAAGAAAATGGAATCCTGTGTTCTTAAATATCTTGTTCATACACTAAGTCAGTTATATAATGGGATAAGGGCATATTGCGCGAAATCGCAGATGCAATTCAAATTGGTAGTTTAAAAAATTTAAAACATAATGTTGAGGCCAGCGCTGCGACAGAGAATTATGAAAATAGATTTCATATATCTACATTTTCTTCCTCCTGCTTCTTTATTAGTTATGCACGTTCGGATAACGTAAAACCCTCCTACACTTAGTTATCTGCATCTTTCTTAATATTTTTGCCACGCCTTATTTTTTCTTTCTTTACTGTCTTACAGGTAGACGGAACGCGTAGAGAGGGGACGGGGTGGTAGATTTGTAGTGAAAAGGTGCGACTATTCAAAAGTCGTACTTTTCGCTCAGGAGGAGATAAGCTTATGAAGAGAAATCTAGAGCGTTTAGCCTATAGGACGTACTTTTGTTAGTAATTGGTCAAGGGTAATTAATCTGAAACCAAGTGCAGATAATCACGGTTATCTCGCCCTACCGGTCGTCGTTTGATCAAAGACGTTCGAAAGCGTAATTGTGATTTGACGGTGAAATTCCCAAAGGTGTTATATGTAACAAGTCGCGATAGATCAAAAGAAAGGAACCGTTCGCTCGTTGCCATATTATCTTGACCGTCGGCACACTAGGGGTGATGTGGTCGGCATCACGCCGGCCGCCTTAACCTTCCCAGAGTTGCTCTGGTACTCATTTGGGGCTGGGTCAACCCAGGAGCCGTTTGTGGCCTAAAAAAAAATATAGTAATGGTAATGGACCCACATTTCAAACTTGTACCAAAATTTTATTTTACGGAACTAATGTTTCAATCTTGGCATGAAGAAACTTTCAGACTTTAGCAATGAAATGATGTTCATTAAATTTGGTTTGGATTTTTATTCTTTGCGACTGAGGCCTCCGTTTCAGTAAGGTGTATGGCCTTCTCTGGCCTCGATCAGAGAACGACATCTCCTTGACATGGATCCGATTAGCCGTTGGATCTGTTGTTGTGGGATGGCTGCCCACTCTTCCCGCAGTGCAAGAGACAACTGTCGGAGATTGGCTGGAGCCACGTCTCGCTGGCGGAGTCGTCTGTCGAGTTCATCCCATAAGTGTTCTATGGGGTTCATGTCTGATGACATGGCTGGCCACGGAATGGTCTGGACGTTGTTGTCAGCGAAGAACTGGGTGGTGAGTTGTGCCACATGAGGTCGAGCGTTATCATGCTGAAAAATTGTCCCTCGTGCAGCCAGAAGTGGAAGGACGTGAGGACGAAGAATTTCAGCGACGTATCGTTGGGCATTCAGGCGTCCTTCAATTTGCACCAGGTCATTTCTTCCCATGAAGTTGATCGCCCCCCACATCAGTACACCTCCACCACCATGTGGAGGAGCCTTATCAACGCTGTTCTGGGCGTAGCGCTCATGGACTCTGCGGTAAACTCTTCTCCGTCTATCGTGTCGCTGGAGCACAAAAAATGATTCATCACTAAACCAAACCCGTCTCCAGTCATTCCCAACGGTCCATTGACGATGCTGGTTCGCCCACTGCAGTCGGTTCTGGCGATGCCGTTCCGTAAGAACAGGACCTCTGTAGGGTCTTCTAGCTCAAAGACCAGAGTCGTGCAGCCGGTTCCTGACCGTTTGATCTGAAATTCGACGAGCTGCTGACATTGACTGGACTGTGGAGGACGCAGATGCAAGTCGATTCCTGAGGTGACGCAGCCGTATGAAGCGGTCTTCGGCAGGAGTTGTGACTCTGGGTCTTCCACTGCGCGGCCGGTCTGCCACTGAGCCAGTTTCTTGAAATCGCCTCCAAAGGCGACTAATGGTGCTTCTAACCACATTAAATTGTCTGGCCACTACACTTTGTGACTGTCCAGTCTATAAACGTCCAATGATGATGAGTCGTTGTTCTGTAGTGAGATGAGCTATACTTGCGCATTGAATTTTCAACTGAATTTATTCGAGGAGCGTCAATCTTTTATAGGCATTCAACAATATGGTCAGAGAGTTTTGTGTTCAGTAAGTTCGGGATTCTCATGAACCTGTCACGAGTTATTGTCAAAAATGTTGTTTTGACCTTGACCTCTTTCATGACCTCACGAATCATGAGGTGAGTACATTTCAAGTAACCACGAGAAGTTAATGACCAGGTGGATACAGTCAATAGGTTGACTGATGTCCAATCAGCGAATATCTTTTATAAAAGTAACACCAAAACAGTTGCGTTTCTTTTTTTGAACAGTATCCTTTAAACTCAGTTTATTCAGTACCTACAGATTTGTCAGAACAGCTAGCTTCGATTTCTAGACCATTGTTCTTAGTATTTTCGATTGGAGTTGTTCTAATTTCTGTGTTTGCGGTAAATATTATACTAGAAGTTTGAGTGATTTAACTGTTAAGTCCATCATTTTTATATCACTAAGATTTTCTGTGTAGAGTGATTTACTGGTTAATGTCCGTCAATTATATTTCACTAGGATTTTTGTGCTAATTGACTAGCAGACTTAAAATGATTTACAGCTAAAATATTCCGGCTGTAGTGTCGATTTAATATTAATTGCTATGTAACCAGTAAGGGATATTTTTATTGACTAGTAAATGCACTATTCATTATGAGTACTGACGAAATATACCCTTCAAAAGAAGTTAAGGACCATTTTTATTATGGGTGCAAAGTGAAATGAAAATGAACAATAAAAACATAGCACAACAAAATATAACATGACAAGCTTATCAGTGACAATCAACACTATTTTCATGCAAGCCTCTGAGCCACATTTCGGACAGTAAGACCTTCCTGCAACCACGCAATGGCTCTTCCTTTATCCACAACACTCAGCTTTCGTCGTTGAGGCATATTGTTGTGCAATGGTTATGGAGCACTTGTGTTGCTTATAAAGACAATTTTGTGAGTACAGCTCAAGACCAACACTATAGTCTCCCACATGCATCATGCATTTTTGGAATAGCGGGTATTTTTTTCATGCTCAGACATCATTAAAAACACCCACATTGTGGTGTCTCAGCAGCATTTTTTCAGCGTGCATGCTGAGCTAAACACTAGCCTCATGGTATGCTGGTGGCCCACGCAGCACGTGTTGAATGTTTATTGTTCGGGAAAAATCAATGTCAGAATAATTGCTTATGAAATATAATTTTTATAATTATTATTATTTTTGGGTCATTTTCACCTACTGGTCCTTAACTTCTTTTGAAGGGTATATATATTTATTTCTAATTCATGATGAATAATTTTGTAAATGACTAGAATTTATTTCACGGGGTTTTAACCGATAAGATAAGCGCTACGCTTGTAGTTTCTAATTAAAGTTAAATAACTGAGTGTATAATAAATTATAATTCTGCGCGGGTTAAGTTTAGGATAGAATCGTGGTGTAGTGGTTATTGTGATTATATGGTTGGTTTTTCTTCCTTTACACAGTACTGGGTCAAACCCGAGAAAAAACGGACCTAAGTCCAACAGTACAAAAGAACCTTATGATATAAATATTGGGTCTTCAAGGTGAACATGTCTGGCCTCTTGTTTACACCCAGAAGGAGACAGAGTACCAACCCAAAGAATATTAATAATAAATTGTAACTGGACTATAGCTATCCAGATTTCGTTTGTTTTTCCCAATTTTTATATACATTCGGCCCGTTGTGGCGACGTAATCAAACATGTGACATTTCCCGACTATCGACCATTTGTGGTGTGACAAGGAATTTTTATACTGAGAGAAGTTAAATACCTGACACTCCTTTTTAGTACTGGAATCTCAAGCTAATGACACTGTGAGCACTGTTAATTTTCTTACCTGGACTAATTAATGTGACATAAACAGAAATCTTAATACCAGTAACAAAGTAAACGTTCCCCTAAGAAGAGGATTTTAATCAGTCTTTGAGGAGCTGGGGTTTATTTTGCCAAAATAACACTGGGTTTGCTGTGTGACCCATGAAACTAAGTTCCAGACGTTGGTTGATCCACAAATCCTGCCAGCGTAAGGTATTTAACGTTGACTTAGTAACTTCATACTACATGAGGCTGCTGACTTAGAAACTTTAAGAGTAGCTCTGACTTAACGATTGACAGAGTGGTTAGAGCGCTGGTCTAGCGCGGCAAAGGTGCCGGGTTCGAATCACGGTACCAAAACGCTCCAGTCTAATAATAATAGCCCATTCAGTCATAACTGACTATGGGAATGCGCCCCTGAGGTGACAGCCCTCAGCTGTTTTTTTTTCCTAGTGCTCCTTTTGACGTTTTCTCCTCTTTTCTGCTTGTTGTGGGAGCTTCTTTTCGCCCAATCTGAGGTGGCACCGTAAATAGCATCGCCACTTGGTGCGATCGGCAGCTTCATCCTCACACGTTGCTGGATTTATGTCCAGCACCCTCATATCTCTCCTGCACACATCTTTGAACCTCAGCTGCGGTCGCCCAACTGTTTTTTTGCCATCTGCTAATTGTCCGTAAAAGATATATTTCGGGATGCGACCATCTTCCATGCGGCGGACATGGCCAAGCCAGCGTAGTCTGCGCTTTCTAAGCAGTGTACATGTATACATGCTTTGGAGGCCAGCATGTGACAACACTTCGACATTTGTCACTTTATCTTTCCACGAGATACCGAGGATAATGCATAGACACCGTAAATGGAAGGTACTGAGACTTCTTTCTTGCTTTGCATAGGTCATAGGTTGTCCACTGCTCTCTGCCATATAGGAGTGTGCTGGTGACGCAGGCGTTATATACCGCAGCTTTGGTTTTCGTTGTGAGTTTGGAGTTTCCCCAAACACGCGATGTGAGGCGGGTAAAGGTAGCTGCAGCTTTGCCAATGCGGTTGTCAATTTCTGTGTTCACTGAGAGTTTGTTATTGATGGTAGACCCCAGATATGTGAAGTGGTGCACCACTGCCAATTCATAGTTATCGATATCAATAACTGGTGCAGCACCCACATCCTGACTCAGCACATTCGTTTTCTTTAGACATTGTATATATTGTGAGCCCATAGTCCTTGTTTGCTTGGGTGAAGCGATTCATCAAGCTCTGAAGCTCCTGTTGGCTTTGAGTGAAGTTTGCAGCGTCATCAGCGAACAAGTCCTTCTGATTTTTGTTTTTGCCTTTCAGTCTTGAAAGATTAAACAGACGGCCATCTGACCTAGTGTGAAGTCAAATTCCTTCAGGTACATCTATGAATGCATGTTTCAAGAGTAAGGCAAAGAAGATTCCGAAGAGGGTCGGAGCCAGAACACAGCCTTGTTTAACGCCACTTCGTATATCAAAGGGCTGTGACATGCTTCCAGCATATTGGACTGTTCCCTTCATGCCGTCATGGAATGACTTTATCATTTCCAGCATTTTAGAAGGGCAGCCTATTTTCAGGAGGATTTTGAAGAGTCCATCCCTACTAACCAGGTCAAATGCCTTTGTGAGGTCTATAAAGGCGATATATCAAGGCCTTTTCTGCTCTCTTGATTTTTCCTGAAGCTGGCGGAAAGAAAAAAATCATGTCTGTTGTTGATCTACAAGCTCTTAATCCACACTGTGACTCTGGATATACGCGCTCAGTGTGACCGTGAGCTGGGCACGGTACCAATTAGGTATTATGTGACCGCTGCTTCTTTCCATCTATCAAGTTATAGTTCTATTTTATCCAACAAGTTATGTGTCCAACAAGTTATTATTACTAGCTTACCGCTAGAGGTGTAGATTCTTGTGGAAATGTTCTAGGTTCGTTCTTCTCTCGTTAGTTGTTGTTAAGGTGCATAGTTGTGTACTTACTAACAGTGTTGTAACTTTGCATTCAATTCGACAAATCTGCATAACTCGGCTGAGTCATATAACAAGATTTATTTACAGAAATACATAAATAAACAAATGCAGCTGGAAATCAAATCAATATTCTTTGTTGTGAAGGTAGTTTACTGTAGTGTCCGTATTTTCTTTTCTCTCTCCGTAACTGTGTGAGTTACCCAAAAATCCCGTGTAGCTCATGTGCATAGGTCACTTTGACCTTTGCTTCCACAACTTTTCAGTACAAGTAGTTGCGCCTTTTACCTTCAATATTTAAAGGTGCTATTTTCTTCAGATGATGAAACTTCAATACATCTGTGGCTGTTTCTTGGTTTTCTTCCTTTAATAAAAATCAATTCTAGATGGGGACTGAACGAAATCGAGATGTACTTACATGAGTTACCACTTTACATAGTCTTTCCTCCTAGAACAGAACATAGCGACTGCTTTTGTTCTGTTGTGTGAATAATAACACTAAAGTTTATCACACTCTATCTTCGTTCTGAATAACTTCAAGAACTAACACTTAGAAATACCTATGTGGTTCTGCATAAATGAGATTTATCAAAAACATGGCTTCTCCACAACTCACAAGTAAAAACACAACCTCCTCCGAGGTCGTCTATCTGGAAAAGCTCTCTTTAAAAATATTAACTTTTCGTTAGCTCGACGGTGTTGCGAGTTCTTGTCACCGTCGATGATTGTGATTGGTGCTACCAAAATGTATACACTTTTCTCATTGGCACGGATAATGCTGGGGTAATAAACCTCACTGTCTTATCAGCTAACTTGTGTAGTCGCATTAAGATGACTCCGGCAAAAACCTTACCAACAATACTAAGAAGAGAGATGCCTCTGTAGTTAATGCAATCACTTCTGTCTCCTTTATTTTTATACAGTGTTACAATTTTGGCATTTCGCATGTCTTGAGGACAAGTTGTCTCTTCCCAGCACTGGCACAGCACCCTATACAGGGGATGAAATAGCAAGCTCTTACAGCATTTGATTAAATCGGAAGGAATTCCATCACTGCCTGGTGCTTTGCCAGAGGCCAAGCTATCAATGGCCTTGCTGAGTTCCTTTAATGTAGGTTCAGCATCCAGCTCCTCCATAGTTGACAGACATTTGACAGCAACAAGGATTGCAGGCGTGACGGTATTTTCTCTTTTGTAAAGCTCAGAGTAGTGCTCGATCCACCTCTCCATCTGCTTTCACTTATCAGTTAGCTTCTCTCCCTCTGATGGTTTTTAGCGGTGCCGTCTTAATACAATCTACCCAGCTGTAAATGGGTACCTGACTTTGAGTTAGGGAAGGAAAAGGCAGCGAGGAAGGGAACTGGTCCCCCCATCTCTCGATGCTGGACCTAATATGGTGAAGTCTCTAACACTTCATTCCCCAACGGCAGTATCTGATATGGGACTACCTTTTACCTGACTTAACAACTTTACTGTGTAGGAAATTGCTAACTTAACAACTTTACTGTGTAGGAAATTGCTAACTTAACAACTTTACTGTGTAGGAAATTGCTAACTTAACAACTTTACTGTGTAGGAAATTGCTAACTTAACAACTTTACTGTGTAGGAAATTGCTAACAACTTTACTGTGTAGGAAATTGCTAACAACTTTACTGTGTAGGAAATTGCTAACTTAACAACTTTACTGTGTAGGAAATTGCTAACAACTTTACTGTGTAGGAAATTGCTAACATAACAACAGCTTTATGAGAAACTGCTGGAAAACAGTTGACTTAGCAAATTTGCAATATATGCGGCTGCTAACTTAACAGTTGATTGCAACGACATAAAGAAATGTACTAAGCAAAGTAGATAGCATCACTCAAAATACAACCTATAGAACACGTAGACAAGATGAAAGAAAGAAAAAAACACCAAAAGTCTATTTCAGAGATCTGAACTGGAGCCTTTATTTTGAAATACCACTTCATTAACAGAAAAGTCCAGTGCATGATGGCTGGTACTGTCTAGGATTTAAAAAAAATATCGTTGCCATTAATCATACCCCGTTCCCGATTTGCGCGTTAGATTCCAGAATGTAGTCAAAACTATAATAATCGATATGCAGTAATCGGTGTATGCATATGTTGTAATCGTTAAGCTTATGGAGAAGCAAATAAAATCTGGTTCAAACTGAGTTCGATATTAGACGGGTTCTTCCGATTGTTAGCGGGTGAACCTCTCACAGACATGTAAACACACGCATCAGTGATGGAGTATATCTTGTGCCGGGAGTTCGTAATTTTATCGTTGTTACTTTCATTAACTGTGGTGCTTTCAATGATACATTGTGAGGGTGTGACTGTGGATACATTTGTTAATATTTTAGGAGTGTTGGTTTATGTAAGTGGTTGTCAGTGTAATCGCGTGATTGTATTTGACGATATTCATAATGATAACGATTTTTAGCGCCGGTTACACATCATGTCGAAATGGCGATTCTCCAGTTCTTATTTCATATTTATATCTTTATAGTTATATTATTTTAAATCTAGTATTTTTGATCTTAGAGGCAACACAAATTTAACAATTTGTTTGACGTTAAAATGCGTAGTTAAAAATAGTTTGTATTTTAGGGTTTCATATTTTTGGGGGTCAATTTACACGCTTAAATGAAGTGGCGGGATGCAGTTTCCATCATCATCATCACCATCACCATAATCATCATCATCATCATCATCATCACTATCATCACCATCACCATAATCATCATCACCATCACCATAATCATCATCATCATCATCATCACTATCATCACCATCACCATAACAATCATCACCATCACCATAATCATCATCATCATCACTATCATCACCATCACCATAAACATCATCACCATTTTCCCATGCGCTCGTTGTATCAGTGTCTTTTCTTCATTTTTGTTTCGCTCCCTTCAGAGCATAGAGCCACTAATGCATCTGGTCCCCTTGCAGGAAGCCAGCACCCAACAGTCACATGTTCTTACAGAGGTGGTGTCTGTGGTGGTGTCTGTGGTGGTGTCTGTGGTGGTGTCTGTGGTGGTGTCTGTGGTGGTGTCTGAGGTGGTGTCTGAGGTGGTGTCTGTGGTGGTGTCTGTGGCAATTTGTTTTACATGATTGAGGTTGCCAGCCTCATGCACAATCTCATATTAGTGGCCTTGTACGACATGCCTGAGGAGGCAGTAGTCCTATTATTTGTTAGCCTCGTTAGAGACCTCCCGAGAGCTACACGGAGCAATGCGGTTTTCGTTCTTCGTAAAATTATACTACCATGGCTGGAGTCATATATTTACGAAACGCTTCTGACCAGAAGATCGTTTATATTTGGATATGCACCCTCATATAACCGACTAGATTGAACGGGACGCACCTAGATTGAACGGGACGCACCTAGATTGAACGGGACGCATCTAGATTGAACGGGACACGCCTAGCCAAAACGAGACAACATTTTTTTTTTAAATACACTTCTTCTTCTTTGATCCTTAGCCGCCGACCGTCAAAGCAGTCAGTGGCCATCACGCCTAGTGGCGTCTTGTAGGGCAACAACAAATTGATTCCACTTTGCTCGGTCGGTGGCCATCCTTTGTACAGTGCCCCAACTCTGGTACATTCTTTGCATCTCAGCCTCCACAGTCCTCCATCAAGTTGTTTTTGGTCGGCCTCTCTTTCATTTTCCTTCAGGGGTTCTTGTGATGGCATCGGGGTCTCTTCTGAGGACATGGCCAACCCAGCTCCAGCGTCTGCCAGCTATGATGGTGTGCATGTCCTCTTGCTTGCTCCGAGTAAGCAGATCTTGGTTGGTGATGGTATTCGGCCAAAAGATTCGGTGAATTTTTCTTAGGCATGTTGTGTGAAAAGAGGACAATTTCGACATTTCCTACTCTGTAACTTTCCAGCATTCCGCACCATAGAGAAGCACAGAAAGCACACAGCTCTGATATAATCTTAATTTTGTGCTTGTGCTGTATTGAGAGGACTTCCAGATGTTGTTTAGGCTAAAAAGGCTGTTCTTGCCTTATTCATTCTGATGTTGATGTCTTTGCCTGCCCCGCCGTCTGATGTTACTATGCATCCTAGGTATGTGAAGGTGTCTGTCTGTACCAGTTGCTGATTCCTTACTGATATGGGCTCAGGGTTGCTCACATTGAGCGTCATGACCTCTGACTTCTTTAAATTGATATTCAAGCCCACCTGCTGGCTAAACTTATTAAGTCTATCCGTTTTTTCCTGGATGTGTTGATGTGAATGTGCTAGTAGTGCAATGTCATCTGCATATTCCAGATCTTCCAATGTAGAAAATGTAGTCCATCTTATTCCTCTTGGACTGCCCTCTGTTGTCTGGCGCATTGTGGTGGATTTGATGTTAAGAAATGTTGTTATGTACTCTTAGTGTACTGAATGAGGTCAGCTGTGAAGGTCCCTGAATATAAGAAATATTATGGTAAGTTTACAGGGTACCTTTCTGCTACCACCCCTATGATCTCATTCAGAATTATTCTTTGACTAGAATGTATGATGACTACGTTAGGTGTCTAGGGTTATGATTATGTAGTGTAATGTTGCATTAACCAACTTAACATATAAACAATTATTTTATTATCCAACACAACACAACAGTACTACGACAATCACATACAAACTACACTTTAAAAGACTATCTTTAGTAAGTCAGTGGTTGAATTTTGGGTAAAAGTTAAATTTTTACAATTTATTGTCCTGGTTCTAGTTTGTTTTGAATCAAGACTGACAATCAAAAGTGAAATCAAAAGAATTATTTACATCAATTAAATAACTCCATGGATCTTCGGTCCATAATACAAATGTTATTATATTATAAGTGTGTAGATGCAGTTTTCTAACTTAGGTTAATACTGGTATATAATGGTAGGTTGTTGGTTAACATCACGCACTATTGTTTGTTTTCTTTTCATTTGACACTGGTGGAATTTTTATTAATATTCAGTCTTTATGTTAAACTAGAGGTTGAGCTTCGTGGTGCCGAACAGGCACTTATCTTCGAAGGATAACACCGGTAGATCTGTTCATAGGCTCGCTGGACAATCTGTTTCCCTTCTTGAAAGGCAATGGCATCCAGCATGTGCCCGAAATATGCAAACAGTGTCAGGAATCGAACAGTTTCCACGAGCCTGGTACTACGTTAATGTCAGTACCAAAAAACCCTGAAATAAGAAGGTTATGCGTCCTTCTTTATAACAAATATACAATAATATTCCACAATTAATTACAGGCACAGTACAAACAAACAAATAGGGTCAGCTCTTTATGACAACCTATTTTACCATTATATTTTTAGGTGACAATGTATACCAGTATTCCTCTCCCCTAATGGTTACAACGCCTCTGCAATTCCAGCAGTAATCTTTTTCCATACCATAGGATAGGTGTTATGCTCCTTGATGACACTCATATATAATCTTGTAGTACTACACCTCTCTGATAGTCTATCATATGATGGATCAATCTCTAGGCTCTGCCTAATTCTGCCATGGACCCACTTACTTACAGTCGTATTGCAGTATCTCACATTCAAACTTTATTTTAAATAAAAGGTTAATAAAATCAATCTTACCACAAATTTCTATGAAATATACACAAGCGAACGATGACTGGCAAACAATTTATGGCACACTTTAGATCTGCCTTGTCCAGACTGCTTTCTATAGGTTTGAAAAGCACCAGCCTGCTCTCATTGCTCCTTGTTCATCAGAAACGTTTTTCAAAATGGCAACCAGCAGTCTACGTTTCCGATAATATATAATGTATGGGCCAATGGGACCATGAACTCTTTTATTTTGAATCAAACTTTAAAAAAACAAACTCTGAAACTACTATGTTTACTACTGCAAATATATTTTTAGTTTTAGGTCAACCAATCCTATCTCGCCTTCCTTTAAACCACTGCCAATCAAATTACAGGTACCTTTTAGTCCTCATTTCCCCAAAAGCTTTTTTCAAAACATGCTATGAAAAAAAAATAAGCAGGCATGATTTTTGTTTTCGTCAGTCCGTCTTACAATACATAGTATTTTTGCCAATATCTTGGTTATTTATTGTACTAGTGCTTAACTGACACCATATTATTGCTCAGGAAATCATAAGGCATCCGAATATATAATTTTTATGGCCCTATGTATTATGGTTCATAATTCCATATTTTTTTTCAATGTTAGTCGTTCAAATCTAGAAACTGCCACCTGTTCAATTCTTCTTACAACTATTTTCAAACTAAAAACGAGAATCGTCCTTAGTCCGTTAGAATTACGTCATTTTTTATAAGAGCTAAGGCTGTCTGCGTGACCAAATTGACGAACATTTTTTAGTTTTTATATCGTAATTTGAAAATCGCCCAAGGCTATGTCGCTCGAGTTGGCTTTTTGAAATCAACGCGAGACGGCATACCCTAGGTTCTGTCTTTCCATTCCCTCCCCTCCTGTTCTTTTATTCTATCACTCTGTCGTCTTGAACTTGCAAAAGTGTTACATTTAATCTCAAGGACGAATTTGAAAAGACAGTACCCTTCATTCGGCTATTAGGCTTATCAAAACCCGCATACCAGCTGGCGTGGGGAAGAAGACGCTGGACTCAAATTTTATTTTCTATCTTATTTTTGACTTATGCACTATAATATTATTTAATTTAGCTATTGTATTTAGAATATCGTCACACGCATCACCCAGTCTATGACTGTTAAAAATAGAGTGGTTGATAAGGGGCATCCCTGTCGTACTCCTGTCTTCACCTCAAAGGTTAGGTTGCTCTGCCCAACACTACACGTAAAGTTGGCATAGAAGCTTTTTATGATTGACACTATGCAGCTTGGAATTCCATAAGCCCTCAGTATTTTCCATAAACTGTCCCTATGTATGCTGTCAAAAGCCTTTTCAAAATCAACGAAATTGATGTACAGGTGTCTTTGCCATTCTGAGCACTGCTCTATGATGTTCCTGAGAGTGAATATATGATCTACACATCTTCTGTTCTTTCTAAATCCTGCTTGTTCTTTCCTCAGTTTTTGGCTCACTGCTTGTGAAATTCTCTGTATAATTATCCTGCCTAGTATTTTGCTGGGAACTGAGAGAAGAGTGATTCCTCTCCAATTATTGCAGTCTGCAAGATCTTCCTTCTTGGGCAATTTGACAATTAGTCCTTTGTTCCACTCTGATGGTGTTGTCCCCGTTTTCCACACTTGTGCAAATAGTGGTTCTAATAGTTCTGCTGCTAGCTCAGGGTCTGTCTTAAATAGCTCTGCATTTAAGTTATCATGGCCAGGAGTTTTTCCGTTCTTTAACCCTTTGATTGCTGTGATGATTTCTTCTTTTCGTGGAATGTCTGTATTTACATCTTGATCGTTTTCAGCCTCAGGAACATTCAATTGTGTCTCTGGTGGTTCCTTGTTCAGAGTTTCTCTGAAGTGCTCTGCCCATCTTGTTTCCTGTCCCTCTGCTGTCGTGATGTGATTTCCTTGCTTATCTCTTACTAATGTAATATTGTTTGCACCTCGTTTTCCGCTGATGAATTTAGTTATTTTGTATACTGTGCTTTGTTCATTTCTCAGTGCTGCCTCTTCTGCCTGTCTTGCAAGATCGTCTAGGAAATTCCATTTGTTGGCTCGGGTTTGGCGTTTAACTTCCTTGTCCAGCTGACTGTACTGTTCGCTATATAGTTGCTTTAACCTGGGGGACTTCGCTTCTGTTTTCTTTCTTTTCATTTCCTTTCTCAGTGTTATGGTGTTTAATGTTTCTGGTGTTATCCAGTCTTGCTTCTTCCTTTCCTGGAATCCCAAGCATGATTTGCTGCTTTCCTTATATATTGTTGAAATGGTGTTGAATTTCTGGTCTATATCATCAGTCAATGTCTTTTCCTGACTTTTGGCAAATTGATATCGTTTCTTTATGTCAGCCGCAAAAGCTTTTCTGGTAAGGGGGTCCTTCAATTTTCTGATGTCAAACCTTTTCTGTGTAGTTACAGTTGGTCCAGCCCTTCTTAGTTTCACTTTCAGTTTTGCAACTACTAAATGGCGATCACTTCCCACATCTGCACCTCTTCTTACCTTCACATCTTGTAATGTATGTCTCCATCTACCGTTAATCATGATGTGGTCTATCTGGTTTCTGTCCCGACCATTTGGTGATTCCCATGTTATCTTGTGAATTTCTTTATGTGGGAAAAGTGTTTCTCCAATGACCAGGTTGTTAATACTACAGAAACGTATTAATTTATCCCCATTTTCGTTTGCTGTTCCGCTGCCGCATTTCCCCATTACTCTTTCATTATATGTATTGTGTGTTCCAACTTTCGCATTGAGGTCTCCCATTACTATAATAATATCTTATCTAGGTTTAAAAATACACACATTTACATATTTACTAATAATTTGTGCTTTCATTTTTTGCTTCCTTACGAGCGTCAACCATTTGCCTATTGTCGCTAATGTTTTACAGTCTGCATTCTGTGTCCGACATTTTGACCAAGATGACATACCCTTATTAACTCGTTTGATTCAGTCAATATGTGTCTAAATATACACGACCCAAACCTGCACAAAAATTTATCAATAACAGATATTATAAACCGGAAAGTTGCCATCAAGGGACATGAGCAGGGTGGAGAGGGGGGTTTGGCCGGTATGTTGTCCTATACACAAAACGAGATTAACTGGATCTGGTTCATTTATTCCGTCTTCCACGCTTACCGGTAAATTCTTGATCTGTCGATTTCAGTTTCCAGTTCCCATACGTTCAACATTCAAAACTGCGTCTCTCCCCCCCCCCCCCACCCCACCCCCACTCCCAGTTCATTTACTGGCAATGAGAATAATTGTTGCATAACATGGATGCATTTTTTTCTTCTGTCTCTCCCTACCTCCTTTCATTGTCGTGTGCATTGATAACAAGTTGCAAGAACCCAGCTTTGCCCATGTTTTCTAGTAACTGTTTATGAAACTTCTGAAAATATAAATATAGAACTATGATATTCAGATAAATTTATATTCCTTGTTCATTTAATACACGCAAGTAAGAATTAAAATAATATAGAGAATTGGTATTGCAGTCAAAGGGATATCTGATTCAAAGTGGAAGAGAAAATTGTGCGGGTTTTTGTTGTGCTTATTTACATGTGAAACAGTCAATGTCCAAATGAAATAAAAATTTAAAAAATTCCTCAAAATATAAAAAATACACACACACACACACACACACACACACACCCACACACCCACACCCACACACACCCACCCACCCACACACACACACACACACACACACACACACACACACACACACACACACACACACACACACACACACACACACACACACACACACACACACACACACACTAGAGGTTCTGAGTCATTCGTGTACCATTCGCTCTGTAATAATTAATTCAACTATGAATTTGTCAAAATCAACATATACAAATTTAATGATCAATTACTTTAACACTTGTAAATAAATGTTCGTTGGTGATTTAAAAAAAAAAAAAGGTTTCTTCACGGAAATTAGGCTTGATGAATATAGGCAAATAAAGTTAGGTCGTGTTTGGACTGTTAAAATTAGGACTTACCAAAATGCTGAAGTGGCGATGCTGCTTTTCCGTGAATTCGTCTCTGAGGTGAGGGCACGTTTCCAGATCAATCAGGAAGTAACCGCTCCTGGCAAAGGCAAGAATCTTCACAACCCGTGGAATGTATCTTTCAAGTGTCAATTACAAGCTTCGAGCCTGTGATGCTGTACTGTAATTCTGTCCTTTCAACAGGCCCGATTCTGTTCTTCTATTTGAGTTTTCAGCATTCTTCTTCTCTTCAACTTAAACTACGTGTTTGCAGTGTTTCTTCTCATTTGAATATATCGTGTTTAGTCTTTTTTTGTGTACGTATTTAATTGCGGGTTTTTAATGACGGTAGGTTTATTTTATACTCGCCCCAGTTGTCTTTTCTTCTGATTTTTCGCGATCACATAGATTTTTCGTTGTTTACGGAATTCGCTAGTTTGTGCACGCCTGTATGACGCGTCAGAAACGCACGTGAACGTGACGAAATTTTTCGACACGTGGTCTGCGCTTTTTCAAATCTGATTGGCGTATTTGAATGTAAAGTGTGCATAATTCTTTCTAGGATTTTTGGCAGTAGATAGGAGCGTTGAATTTTGATTATGCCTTAAATGTGAGAAATGCAGTCGGAGGGTACAGATTTATGTTATCAGTGAATTATACTGCTTAGAGGAGTAAATTATTCCTATAGCAAGAGGTTTAATTTAAATTGGGGCTTAAGTCGGGAACCTCAATGTGTAATGGTAATAAGGAGACCAAGGAATTTCGGACAAAGGATTTCCCTAGTTGAAATGTTTGGACACGTGGTTAGCTATGCGTAACAAATAGATAAGATAAGCGTCAGACAGATCGAGAGTTTGTGTTTACTTACCTGGAAGATTTAAGAGAAGGGAAGGGAGGAGTAGACGGAGCGTGAGATAGAGAGACACGTAGAAAAAAAAATTTATGTATTGTTGTGTATAACGAGAGAAGGGGAGTAGAAGGAGTGAGATTGAAGAGAAACGTGGGTAGTAATATTTTTTGTATTGTGGTGCATAGCGGGTGAAGTATTGAGTGAGAGAGTTGTAAAGGTTTATGGGAGTTATATGTTAAAGATGCGTTATGTTGGAGTGGTGTACATTAGACGCATTTTCTTTTAATTTCAGCGGGTCACGGCAACAGCGGGGGAGCGTAATTTGCCAATACAAATTACCCACGGCAACAGGAAATATCTCAGGGGTCAGAGGACTCGAGATAAAGCCAGTAGCAAAAAAGAAAATAACCTAAGGTCTCTTGCAGTGAAGTACAAATCTTCAGCGAGACCTAAACAGTTCTCTTGCAGGGAAGCCCCCATGATTCCGCGGGAACGGGTTTATTTATCATACAGCCCAGAGCTCATCGCTATTATAGTCTCCAGCAACGGCACGTTGCCGTGAGACTAGTTTAAATTGTATGCAGCCAGAAATCAAGGCTGTGTTTCCTCTAAATCCGGAGCGGGTTAGAGGGGCAAATCATAGAAGCTATTCAGCAGCAGAGAAGTTTCTACAGTTAATCACGTTCTTTATGCTTGATACCCAAAAATCATCATCATCGCAGAAATCAGGAGCAGGTGAAATGGTTACAATACCTGGGTCCTGAAAGTAACGAGAGAAGAGCGTAACGGAGACGCCGCATCATCAGACGTTGAGTGTTAGAGAGACACCAAGACCAGGAGAGAGAGAGAGAGAGAGAAGTAGGGAGAAAATAAACAGGACCAGTAGGATCTTTTCATTATCCATTTGACGGATAGACACTGAGCCATCGTAGTAAGCCAAGTCTATTATTTTAGCATTTCTAGTAGAGTTAGTTAGCGGCGCATATCTCCTAACAAGTGGAAAGCTGTGTAGACGTTCGTTTAAGAAGAGTCAACAGGACTGAGACAGCAGAAATCTTATTAGTAGTAGAGAGTGGAGGCTAAAGTCGACAGCCCCCACAAAATTAGAGTTGTTTAAATCACTAATCATTTTTGTTGTTCCCCAGCAGGGTGACAGAAAGAGTGAATGTGATTGGGGTTTTCCTAGTGTCTATCTAATTTAATTGTTACTTTGTTTTTTCAGGCCGTGCAACAGTGCACGCTATTTATTTGATTGATGTATGATGAAATTTAATAATATTTTGTGTAAATAAAAATATATATACTGTATACTGGATCAGCTTCTACTCTGTACTATACCTATATGTTGTCTGTATAGGGATGTCTGTGGTCGTTATATACACCTTATCTCCTTGTGTTTAAAGGTAGTCAGAGGGGGGTGAGATTATAGCAATTCTGAAGTCACGAAGCGGCAAGGGGGAGTCAAATTCTGGTTCTAGCCCTTGAGCCATTAGTCTCACCTGTCTACAGTCATGTCATTTTTCATCTAAATTCTATATTTTCAGACTTTCTCAAACTAGGGTCTTGCTTTCACTCAGACAAACTCTATAAACGTAAATCCACTTCGTGACAAGTGGGGTTGCTCGTTCACCGGGATCATCTTTGTTGAGATCATTCTGGGATCTTGTCTAGATTTTTAGATTGGTTCTATAGAAAGTTTTCTGAGAGAAGATTTTTCTTTAAATATCACTAAGGGAGAATGATAGGCATTATCAGCAGGAGAAAGAGAAAGAGGAAAGGGAAGCACAGGAAAGGGAAAAGGCAGTGATAGGCATGAACTTGCCATGCGTTCTCTGGAACTGCAGCATAGATCTTCGGAAAGCAGTTCAGCTAATGGAGATTTACGCGGGGCAGGGGCGAAAGACACCTCAGGAAACGGAGGCCCCCGGATGGCAGCCATGAGCTTCCCATTTGACTCGTTCCCTAACGGGAATGAGAAGATTGATGTGTTCCTGGAGAAATTTGAAAGAATGGCAAAGGCATACGGGTTGGATGAGAGTCTCTGGTGTCTAAAATTATCGCAGTCACTAAAAGGACATGCATATGACGTCTACAACAAGATGCTCATAGACGACCAGAACAACTTTGAGGCACTGCAAAACGCTTTGTTGCAAAGGTTTCAGTGGACCCCCCGTAAATGCCAAACCATGTTCAGGGAGAGCAGGCCGGAAAAGGGAGAGAGTTTTGCTCAGTTTGCAGAGCAGGTGAGAAATTACATAACCCGGTGGAGGCAGTTGTCAGGACTGGCAAAAACCTTCGAAGGACTGGAAGAGTTAGTTCTGTGTGAACAAGTAAAGGCAAACATGTCTCCTGACTTGAGACGGTATCTGGCAGAGCAGGGTGCTCAGCAACTGGACCAAATTATTTTGTTTGCCGAAAGGTTCCAGACGGCACAGGCCAAAAAATAAAACACCCAGACCTGCCAGCCCCAGACAAAAGAGATTCATCGTCGCAGTCGGCTACTTCACTAGCTCACCAGCAACCAGGGCCTTCTCGCAAGGAGCCTCCTTCTGGTTATAACTTGCGCCCCCAGCCGCATAACAGAGCACAGCCAACAACAACCCAGGAACCCGCTAGGAACAGAGGAGATAACGACCGGTATTGTCGGAATTGTCGAACCACTTCCCACTGGACATCCCGGTGCATGAACAAACCACCAGCTCATCATGCAGCTTGTTTAAGGCCGGTGAGAGTGACCAAAAGGAATAAGCGGGAACCTGTCAAGGCAGAGAAGTTGTTTGCTAACAGTGGACCAGCCATAGTTAACGGAACGGCCATTACTTGTTTGTTTTACAGCGGGCTCACATACCCCAGTATCGTCGCCCGACATCTGGTGAAACCAGGGCAGTGGACAGGGGAAATAGTTGATATTGGTGGCATTTTGAGAAGAGGTACCTCACAGCGTCTGCCCGTAGCCAATATTGAGGTGAAGTGCAAGTTTGTGTCTGGCACAATCAAGGCAGCTGTTATGGCACAACCAGCGCACGATTTCATCCTGGGAAGCCCATACTTAGTTTTGGGAAACCCGACCACACCGATCCTTGCTAATGCAAGGGGCCCTACTGCAGGCCAGAGAAGTGAAAGGGGAAGGCCCCAAATTCACGGAGCCTCACGAAGCCCCCAACACCCATGTCTTGTGATGAAGAGGATGGAAGCCTCTAAAGACCGTGAAATGTTAATTACAGAGGCGTATTCGCCTGTTAGCCCTGTTCAGCCTAAGGGCCAAACAGTGGTGAAGCCTCTGATTTGGGAAAGACCTTCTTCGTTGTCGGGAATTAGGCCCCCGATGGTATTATCTCCCTCATGGGAGGAAAATACTGACGAAAGTGGTATGACTTATGTCCACGACCAGCGCCATCTTCATATGGCACAAGATAGCGACCTGAGCAAAAATATGGTTCCGACCAGCCCTGGAGCCCCATATGACCAGCACTTTACTCAGACGGAGGAGGACAGTAATCTGAGTGACCGTTTGCCTATAAACGGAGATGGGCCCCACCCCACTACTAGCTTGCTTACAGAGAGCGGCTCTTGCAAAGAGGCGAGAAGCACAAACGTACAGCCAGTTGCGTCCTGCTTAGTAGGGGAGGCGAATATCGCTGAGGTCAGGCGCAACCCAGTGAGAGCCCCTGGGGAGAGGATAGAGAAAGGAGCAATCTCTACGCACCCTCTACGCAAACCAAAGGGGAGTGAATTGCTGGCTCTCAGCAAATTCAGCCACAGGAGTTTGAACGCTCCTATTTCCTCAATCAAATTGGGGAGAGGTCAGGAAAGAGAGAGCGCCGAAACACTGCCCGGGGCAGATATTACCTATCTTTGTCCAAAGGTAGAAGCTATTGGGATCACTTCAATAGAAATCCAGCAAGCGACCAGAGAGTCTGTGTGGGAGGCACAAGACAGTTCGCATCGCCATGTACCAGCGGTCCCAAACCTGCTGACGCGCAGCAAGGTAGTCGCCATAGCCAGCCCGCCACAGAGCCAGTCGGCCATGGCAGCTGACCAAGACAGCCTATTGACGGACATAGCAAGGGAAGATTCAGACCCGCCATTATACGGCACAGGTCGAAAGAGAGATCAACTATTACACCGGAGCATGGGAGGTTGTATGGAGAAGAAGAGGAGAATACGGAAGAGGAAGAAGTAATCACAGACAGCTCGGTAGACAGGAATAAGGGCCAGTATGAAACTCAGAGATTTCAGTGATTTAGCACGGATTCCCGCACTTCAAAGGGGGGAGTTATGTGATGCTGTACTGTAATTCTGTCCTTTCAACAGGCCCGATTCTGTTCTTCTATTTGAGTTTTCAGCATTCTTCTTCTCTTCAACTTAAACTACGTGTTTGCAGTGTTTCTTCTCATTTGAATATATCGTGTTTTGTCTTTTTTTGTGTACGTATTTAATTGTGGGTTTAAATGACGGTAGGTTTATTTTATACTTTCATTTGAAAGGAGGGAGAAAATAAACAGGACCAGTAGGGTCTTTTCATTATCCATTTGACGGATAGACACTGAGCCATCGTTGTAAGCCAAGTCTATTATTTTAGCATTTCCAGTGGTGTTAGTTAGCGGCGCATATCGCCTAACAAGTGGAAAGCTGTGTAGATGTTTGTTTAGGAAGAGTCAACAGGACTGAGACAGCAGAAATCTTATTAGTAGTAGAGAGTGGAGGCTAAAGTCCACAGCCCCCACAAAATTAGAGTTGTTTAAATCACTTATCATTTTTGTTGTTTCCCAGCAGGGTGATAGAAAGAGTGAATGTGATTGGGGTTTTCCTAGTGTCTATCTAATTTAATTGTTACTTTGTTTTTTCAGGCCGTGCAACAGTGCACGCTATTTATTTGATTGATGTATGATGAAATTTAATGATATTTTGTGTAAATAAAAATATATATACTGTATACTGGATCAGCTTCTACTCTATACTATACCTATATTATGTCTGTATAGGGATGTCTGTGGTCGTTATATACACCTTATCTCCTTGTGTTTAAATGTAGTCAGAGGGGGGTGAGATTATAGCAATTCTGAAGTCACGAAGCGGCAAGGGGGAGTCAAATTCTGGTTCTAGCCCTTGAGCCAATAGTCTCATCTGTCCACAGGCATGTCATTTTTCATCTAAATTCTATCTTCTCAGACTTTCTCAAACTAGGGTCTTGCTTTCACTCAGGCAAACTCTATAAACGTAAATCCACTTAGTGACAGAGCCACAGAATGGTAGTACAGCGAAAGGTCTCTTCATGACGTACCACAAATAGTCGGGTCGCCTCGTACTGGTACCACAAACGTTAGAGGGCATAAAAGAGCAAATTCAGCTGTAACGCTTTGTTTTCCTGATGTTAATCAGGCGCCTTTCCCGCTGTCCGTCAGCCGTTTTTTATTTCTCAGATTTTTTACTCTCCCTAAGCGTATATCATATCACTTAAGAGATATGATGAAAACTCACCATTTTTTCAGTTAATTTAATGAAACATGTGTGACTGGTCAGCGGCAAGTGGCTTGTGCCTGAAGCAACATATTTAGTTTACATACATTTACACAATGATAACATACAACAATACACATGTTGATACAATCATCACTCATTCCCTTCTCCATTTGGAGTCTGTGGTTACATCTGCATTTGGTTCTCTGAGAGAACCCACATGAAGCAATCACCATTGCTTGCTATGGTGGTTCTTGACTGTATCCTTTTTACATGCTGAGGTTGCCAGCCTCGTATGGACTTTTACAACCACCAGCAAGTACGTACATGTGAAATTCAAAGCATAAAAATTATGTTACACTCACCTCAATAATTGAGACGTCTTAGACTTCTTGCTCAGGTAAATAGTCTTCGCACTTGATATAGATGCCTAGAACACACCTCGGGGTATTTAGGTATATTAACAATCCCTCTGCGACTTTGTGAGTAAGTCCTGTATAAGTCCGGTTTCTGTATGAATAACTTAGGGTTTCCTTGCTGTAGTGTTCAGAAGTGTTCCTCTAAGTCCGGTACTATATAAAGTCAGAATCTTAACTTCTATTCTCTCCTGGTTTCAGTCTGAGCTGTCTACTTGACGATTCGGGAAATGCAGTGTCGTGTGTCTATAAAGTCCTACATTATATCTCAGACTTCACCCACGCACTCTTGCTGTCTACTACTAGGCAACTCCCAGTCAGAGCGATTGTATATGACAACTCGAATTGTCAAACCAATGGCATTCAAAGTGTATGTTATGATAGAGAAGTGCTTATGGAATTTCCTGCGTGACTCATACGTTTGAGAATTTAAACAGTCACCTTCCATATATGGAATTGCGATTTCCGTAAAGTATTGTCACAGTTTACTTATATCACACTTTCCGCTCACTCTTCAAAATGTTGTCCAAGATAGCGTTTATCTATAATCACCTATCCCAAGTAATTCGGAAGTCTGATTACTTAGTTTATCAGACTCTACCGACCTCTTGTATCACATGACACGTCGCAATCCGATTACCTGTCTAGACAAATCGTGGCCTATACAATTAAACCCAGATTGCAAGTCAATTCTACTGTCGAATCGGAAGTGATTATGCAATCTTGAACAAGCACTTTATAATCGCATGTACCTGGAATCAATGTGGTATTATACGTTTAGTGATTTAATTAATCTCTCAGGGATGGGCGATTGTCTGGCCCTGTCATGCATCGAAGCTTGAAACGTGGACAATGATAGTAGGAAAAAAGGGTAACAATTCTGAGTAGAGGATAGGCACGAAATTATGTGCGTTAAAAATGCCGAAATAATAGATAATAAAGGCGATGAGAGGAAACTACGAAAAAGCAAACGAGCCTTAATGTCACAAAAAAACAGGTATGAAATGTGGTGCACTGCACCCACACACACAAATTAAGAATAATCTATAACAGTCTGTCAATAAACACACACAAACAAATCAATTATTTGAACAAGGTAGCTATAACTAGACATGATTGGGAAACAGTATACACACACTTATAACGCCAATCAATAATGGAGAATGATGTATGAAGTCTGAGGACGTGATATCACGTTCAATGGAAATCAAAGTTTATTATCATGACTGGGTTAGTCAATGTTTTTAAAGTTCAATACAGTAGAGCTCTTCTGTATTCTTCTGTGAGCATGTTTACATTACCCCAAGCCATAAATGCTACTTAGAACATTAAAAAAAGAAAATGGCTTAGGCTGAAAACATAGAAAAGAAAACAAAAAGGGGTTAAACATTCTTAAACATTAGCAAATTTAATTTTTAATTATTTTTTTTTCATTTTTGAGCTGTCTTAAGTGAGATACGCTAATAATACAGTCTTAAAAGCCAAAAAATGAAAAGGAGCTGAAGGAAATGGTTGTTACAATAGTGTCAGAAAGTGACAATAAAGGCCTTAGCCTTAATAGCAAAAAGACAGAAGTAATGGTCGTCTCAAAGAAAATGACATCCCCAGAATGCACTTTCAAAGTAAATGGGACAGTTTTAAAACAGGTCAACAGATTCAAATACCAGGGCACATTAATAACAACGGATAGAAGATGCATCTCACTTGTGAAGAGCAGAATAGCTGAGGCAAAAACAGCATTTTATAAAATGAAGAGTATTTTATGCAATTGTTCTTTGTCATTGGAAGTAAGAAAGAGAGTTCTTCAGTGTTATATAGAACCAATCCTGACGTAGGAGAGTGAGTCATGGATAATTGGTAAACAAGTGTGGAAGGCATTAAAGGCCACAGCGATGTGGTTTTACAAAAGCATGTTAAAATACCATGGACAGCCACAAAGAGCAATGTGGATGTCCTGAAAGAGGCCAATGCGCAAAGGAAACTTATTTCACAAGTTAGAAAGAAGCAATCCACTTTTTTGGGGCATGTTATGAGAAGAGGAAAGCTGGAATATATCGTAACAACAGGTAAGATTGAAGGAAAAAAGAGATAGAGGAAGACGAATAGAGCAAATACTGGACAGTTTGACATCATGGCATGGAAGGAACAAGAGAATTGATTAATTGTACTGGAGACAGAAGTTGGGGAGAGACATGATCTCCTTCGCCACTAGGCATGGTACAAGAAGAAGAAGATCGTAGATCGAGGACTATCTGTATGTCCTTCTTCTTATTGGGAGTCCTATGTGCTGAAGCTTGATGGCCTGAAACAACAGCGAGGACTGGCTTGAAATGCTATCACCTGGTTTACTCACTGTGTGCCATATCTAATCCCATTGCCTTTTCCTCAGCTGTTGTTCCCCTAATTTGTCATTAGGATTGGTGATTTAGATAGCTGTAATTGTGGCATCAGCCCCATGATAGCTGAACATCTCCTGCATTCCTGCCCTGTATCCAGCAATGAACGGAGTAGCACGTGGCGACAACCTACTTCTTTTCACGAACAACTGCTTGGAGATGTCAAGGACCTTGAGTTGACTACTGCCTTTATTAGAGTCATTAATGTGGAGGTCTGTGGGCGAACGAGGAAGAAAAAGAAGCAATTCCCCTAATATGTATCTGGTTATTTCCCTCAGCTCTTCTCTGGTGATTGTGCCACGCCATCTCAATCTCTTAATAGCAACAACCAGGAGTGTGGAGTCGGCCAACAAATTTTCCGTCCCCGACTCCAGAAATTCTTTGTGTTGAAAAAGTGTTCCTCCAATGACCAGGTTGTTAATACTGCAGAAACTTATTAATTTGTCCCCATTCTCATTTACTGTTCCACTGCCGCATTTCCCCATTACTCTTTCGTTATAATTATTATGTGTTCCAACTTTCGCATTTAGGTCTCCCATCACTATAATGAGATCGTATCTGGGTACAGTTTCCATTTCCTTTTGTACCTGTTGATAGAACTCATCCTTGATCTCTTCATCGCTGTCGTTTGTTGGTGCATAGCATTGTATAATTGTGGTGTTAGTGAATCTCCCTCTCAGTCTTGCTCTTATTAGTCTGTTGTTAATGGGTTTCCATTCCAGTAGAGACCTTTCCATTCCTTTCTTAAGGATAATGGCGACACCTTCGTTGTGCTGACCGTCCTCTCTACCAGAATAAAGTACTGTTTCCCCTGTGGCTGTTTTTATTCTCCCCATCCCTGTCCATCTGCTCTCGCTTATTCCCAGGATATATAGTTTGTAATTCCCCATCTCTGCTGTGATCTGTCTCAGCTCTCCTGCCTCATTCATAGTTCTGACATTCCAAAAACCAATTCTGGTTTCGTGTTTTGCGGTCTGGGCATCCGTTTTCATGCCAGTGGCTTCCTTTCGGCTTTCACCACTGTCAGTCATACGAGCCTGAGACTCCGGATGTCCGTCCCGCATCAAAGTATTTTCATTTATTGCTGTTTCCGTAACGTGTGCGATTTTTTACACAGACAGGGGTGTCGGCCCTGTGCTGAAACCCCCAACCTGGAGGACCAGGGTACCAGCTTTTGTCTGACCCCTACCCACGCAGACCAGTCCAGCATGGTTGAACCTACCAGGAGTAAAACTCCCACTGGCATTGCTCTGGGGATTGTCAGGGTACACAAGCTGCCCTACCACTACAAGGTATAGGTACCATTGAAGTGCACAAGTTAACATGGGAATCACCAAACGGACGAGACAAAAACCAGATAGATCACATAATGATCAATGGCAGATGGAGACATGCATTACAAGACGTGAAAGTAAGAAGAGGCGCAGATGTGGGAAGTGATCATCACCTAGTAGTAGCAAGACTGAAGGTGAAACTCAGAGCTGCTGGACCAGTTGCAGTCAAACAGAAAAGATATAACATCACGAAACTTAAGGACCCCCTCACCAGAAAAGCGTTCATGGTCGACGTAAAGAGAAGATATCTGATTACCAAAAGCCAGGAAAGAACAGAGACCGACGATGTGGACCAGAAATTCAACACCATCTCAACAATATACAAAGAAAGCAGCAATTCATGCTTGGGATTCCAGGAAAGAAAGAGCCAAGACTGGATAACACCAGAAACGCTAAACACGGTGTACTTTCTGTGCTTCTCTATGGTGCGGAATGTTGGAGAGTAACAGAGAAGGAAATGTCGAAACTGTCCTCCTTCCACACAATCTGCCTAAGGAAAATTCTCCGAATCTTTTGGCCAAACACCATCAGCAACCAAGAACTACTTATTTGGAGTAACCAGAAGGACATGCACACCATCATAGCTGGCAGACGCTGGAGTTGGGTTGGCCATGTCCTCAGAAGGGACCCTGATACCATCACAAGAACAGCTATGCTATGGACCCCCGAGGGAAAGCGAAAGAGAGGCCGACCAAAAACAACTTGGCGGAGAACTGTGGAAGCTGAGATGCAAAGAATGAACCACAGTTGGGGCACTGTACGAAGGATGGCCGCCGACCGAGCAAAGTAGAATCAATTTGTTGCTGCCCTACAAGACGCCACCAGGCGTGATGGCCGCTGACTGCTTTTACGGTTGGCGGTTATGGATCAAAGAAGAAGAAGAAGACTCCAGAAATTGTAGAAGTCCGACTCCGACTACAGTTTTTTTAAACTAGTGATATGGCATAAAATAATGCTCATATGGAGTTATATGTATTAGTATAGTATGTGTGTGAATAAATGAATACGTGGCTTTCATAGACTACATTTTAAAACTATTCTTCCACTCTTTTTTTTTATAATAAGGTTTTGCCTCGTTTTGGCGAGGCGCGTCCCGTTCAACCTAGTCGGTTATATTAGGGCGCATGTCCAAATATATAAGACCCTTAGGTCTTGGAGGTATAATTAACAACATAGATTCATTCATTCATACAGTAATACCTAACAACAAATCATCCACACCTGCACACAAATTACTGCTTTACCAAACACCATGAGGCAAAATAGTTTCATTTTAACAATGACGGGGAAATTGACAGTGTATATAGTTTATTTTCATTTCTTGTGTGCTTTTTCTAAATGTGCCAACACATTTCCAATTGTGATAAAAACTTTATTTATGATCATTAGGCGATCATAACAAAAACGTTCCTGGTATTGAGAGAAACAGCCAAAATGAAACAGAAAGGAGAGTCCTAACCACAAAATATATAGAGAAACATTACCCAAGCAACACCTGGATCCATGCATACACAGATGGATCAGCAACTAATGCAACAGAAGATGGGGAGGAGGAGTCTTCCTGAGCTTAAGCAACGGCACACACAAAAAGATAGTCGCAACAGGGAAATTTTCAAGTAACTTCAGAGCAGAGGCAGAGGCCTTAAAAACTGCATCAGAAATTCTATCTTCTCAGATGCACTGTCAGTGATTACAACGCTGAAAAGTCAAAGTAATGCTGAACTGGATGACCTAAGAGTAACACTTCACAGACTATGTCAGCAATACAAGAGTCGTGATACAGTGGATCCCTTCTCACTGCAACATCCCTGGAAATGAAGAGGCTGACAGATTGGCAAAGGAAGGGGCAAAGCTTCCTCAACTTGACACAAACATAACTGATGAGGAGGCCAAGAGTTTTATCAAGCGCAGGTACAGGCACAAGTGGGAAGAAGAGCATCCAGGCCACACACAAAATATCCGTATTACCAGCTCAGCAGAAGTGAACAAGTTGTAATCTTCAGACTTCGCACAGGTCATAACAGATTGAGGTACCATCTATTCAACAAATTAAAGATTGGAACTACTGATGAGTGTGACTGTGGCACATGTCGTAGATTTTTTCGATAGGAGTATTAAGACTTTGGTTGGCCCCTTCTGAATAGGTTGGAATGAGTGTTAGTCACAGTGAGAGATGGAAATAAAAAAAAAACATAGACTTCCACGAGTGAGGTGGTAGAATAGTGATAGATGCTGTCTCTGAGAGCGGAAAATCTTCTCTCTCTCTCACCTATCTTCTACGACAGATCTAAAGTAGTCAGACAGTCTAAACACAGATATATATATATTACATATATTTCTATCTAATCACGGGCACGCACATACACGTGACGACAGTTAAACACACATACGTGGGAACTCTATAACAATGATTATACAGAATAATTGGGATCGAGCTGACCAACGCCCTGATGTTTTTGTTCCAGAGAAATTTTTAATTATCATATCAAAATTTCTCACAACACCAAAAATACATAAAGGAAGCATACAAATAGACATAAAAGAATCAATGACTTTCTACCAGGATGATAGCCCCGTGATGATATTAACTCTAGGTTTAGCCCACAGCCCCGTTATGAGACAGATGATGGCCCAAAGAGTCACAAATACATATGATTAGGGTCTAATATTGTCCTTCAAAAAGGAACAATTTACTCAAGCAGCCACTCTTCCGTAAGGAGATTGTGACGTGGAGGTGAATCAATAGTCGTAAAAAAACTACCTCAGTCCACTTTCACTCGGTTCTTTCATCAGGGATCCCTGGCACACGTTCTTACCTAAAACTTGATGTAGTTCACAGTCTGGCGCAACCTTAGGACACTTCTTTACAGTGAATCTGTATTCTTTGGATAAAGCGAATCCCAGCTCTACAATTACAGGTTTAGTCCACTGTTTTCGGGGAGCATTCACTTCACCAGTTAAATTTTGATTACTGTTAATGTCACTTGAATCAGGTTGGATAAGCAAGTTTAAACGGGCACACAGAGTCATAAAAAAACACGAGGGTTTCCTTAATTTGGAAAGATGACCAGTGGACAACTTCTTTCACCAGATAGCCTTGTTTCACTATTCACTCTTTCGCCAAAAAAATATGTCGGGAAAATGTTAATGTTTGTAATTGAAATTATTCTCGCCGCCAGTCAGCAATTTTACATTAGAGTTTATGGAAGAAATTAAGATCTGGTTCATAGGCCCAGTATTGATCATTACAGTCTTTGAAAACCCGTTATTGGGATATAGTATTTCTGTCTAACTCTGTTTGCATGTGCACTGTCAGATCAGTGTTACTTGAGAAACCCACGTGGTTCAAAATAAGGACTGTCTATTTCTTCACAAGTATGAAACTCTTATTAAATGATGGTAAAGTTCGGGTCACCCCAGTATTTCACTGTATAAAAGGAAAAGCACATATAAATCATTCATATATTATGTACTCAATATAACTTATATTTTAAAAAAACAAACCGACCGCTTGACTTGATTTTTTAAAACTACCCGAGAAATAAGTTATATAAAAAATATCGATCATCATGAATTAGGAACATCATGCGTATTCCGTCAAAACTCACTGATGTCGCGTCTAGCATTTATAAGTTTGTTTTTAAAACAGTTTCGACTGAGTATTAGCCGTTAAATTAAATTCCTTATAGCTACTAGTTTAGTAAGCTAAAGATATAATTTATTATGTATTTCCACTGTAACTCGTCGACTTAGAGAATATAACAAACTATAAATTAAGCACTCTGTTCAAAAGAAACTAGTTAAAATGAAATGAGCGATTTAACGCTTTAACCACTTTCCAAAATACTAGATATCTATTTTATTAATCTCACCACAGCACTACGGTAACACCACGACTAGGATAATTCACTAGATAGGTATTTAGAAGCTCGTCACAAATCTGACGAGAACTATGAAATTCGCTATACAAGCTTCATTCGCTAGCACGCGTGTTTTCGTCTACTGAAGATGTTGAGGACTGAAATGAAATCAAATTTCAGCTCCTGGGTGGATATTTGAAAACAGGGGCAAACAATCCCACATTTTCTCAAACTCCGAAATCATCTCCCCTTTCCCGTGTAAAACACCTTACGTTTAACATTACCATTACTAGACGTCTTACATAACTGACACTTCTGCATTTCCGCACCTCGCGCTGACCCGGCCAACAGTGGGTGTCTTTTCAGGTGGAATTCCCAGACACATGTCTGAACTGCGCCGTGGAGCATGGGTGTCAGATGCGGGAACCCCGACACTCCGTCTGCTCTAGCGAGCAATGTCTGCCGCGATTCACGCCTCTGGCGGGATTGAGAGCGATTTTCACACTGCCCAGCAACTCAGCCTGGGAAAACCGCGGTGACAGGTGAAAATGCTATAACGATAAGTCGGCCCTATGTCTGAGATGGACTACAACTTAATCGCACTTCTCGTCTGACTGACATCTAAGTAATAGAATTACGTATCCCAGTATGAGAAAAACACAAGGTAAAGTTTGAGAATACTGAAGAAAATATTTTTCGCAACCGTGTGATGCGAAAAATACAGGAAAAATAAGTACGGAAAGATAATAAAATAAAAGGATTAGGGTGAGAGAATAGGAAGAAGATGTAAACAATTTAATGATATAAAGACCTACGTGACAGGACGTCCCCCCTTTAAGATATGGAAGCACTCCATGTCTACGTTATGAAATTAAATTTCCTATAACCGTAGCTTCGGGGTGTCTGTCTTCTTCCCTCTCATCTTCCCCCTCCATCTCTCTCCAATTCCTACTCAAGTCTACTCCCCAAAGTTTCCTTCCTCTGGAATGTCTCCCATGCGCGCTTGAAAGAGCGTCGCCGCTTCTGACATTTTTGAAAGATTTCGTGTGATTGCGGTGGAATATCCCTGCCACTATCATCATCTTCGTCAGCTTTGGCGATCGTCAGGAGATGGTCGGAGGTTGGCACTGGTCTTTCCAAGTATCTCTTTAACAGATTTAAATGGAAAACCTTCTCCTTTCCTTGAATAGAGATCTGGTAGTTAGCCTTAGAAATCTTTTTCAGGACGGTAAACGGCCCTTGCCATCCGATCTTCAGTTGGTTGTTCTCGGTAGGGAGTAACACCAAAACTTTCTCTCCTGCTTCCAGTTCTCTCTCTTTCGCGACTTTCCTGTATCGGTTAGCGTGCTTTGTGCGTGCTCGCTTAAAGTTAGTCGTTGCTAGGTCCCACCCTAGTTTCAACCTTTCCTTTAAACCCGACACATATTTACTAGCTGAGACAACTGTCTCATCAGCCTTCTCGTCTGCCAGAGACTGAAGTAAGGCTTCAAGCGGGCCCTTAATGGGTCTGCCGAATAAGAGTGTAGCTGGCGGAAATCCTGTGGAAGTATGAAGAGATTCTCTGTAGCCAAATAATGCTGCAGGAATACAGAGATCCCAATCTTCAGGATTCACTTGTGCCAGCTTACTTAGCATCATGTTGAGGTATCCATTTGCACGTTCCACGAGCCCATTTCCGGCCGGAGTATATGGCTTAGTGTGGATGTGTTGGGTCCTCAAGATCTTAAAGATCTCCTCCATTAACAGACTACGGAATTGGGATTCATTGTCCGTCAAAACTTGTTGAGGGAATCCCAACCGTGTAAAGATCTGCACTAGGGCTTCTGCGACATGCTTCGAGTCTGTGCATGTTAGCGGTATAGCTTCGGCTTACATAGTGCATGTGTCGACTAAAGTCAGGATAAACCTGTGCTTTCGTTTGGTCCTTTCTAGGGGTCCAACGATGTCGACAGCAACCCGTTCGAATGGAGTCCCCACAATTGGCGTCTGCCCCAGGGGAACTGGGGCACTCCAGTGCTTGGGTGCTACCCGTTTACACTGGGCACAGGATTTCACATATCTGAGTATATCAGTGTTCATCCCTGGCCACCAATAGTGAGTCTGTATACGTTGCTGTGTGGCGTTCTGTCCCATATGTCCGCTAAAGGGAAGAGAGTGCCCCATTTCTAGGATTTTGCTTCTGTACTGTTTCGGTACTAGGAGCTGGTTGTAACCTTGGTCAGGCTTGCCCGTTCTCCGATAAAGTACGCCATCCTTAGAAAAAATGTCCCCGTGCTGTCTGGGTTCCTTAGCCATGGGCAGTTTCCTAAAGCAGGGTGCCAAAGTAGGGTCCTTGTATTGCGCTTCTTTAAGTTCCATGGGTAACAAATTAGGCGCAGGCTCCCGTTCCTTTTTGGTTTGCCCTCTTGTAGTTACTGCTGCCACAATCGGCTCTTCCGGTTTACCAATACACACGTATCTACCGCCAAGTATGACTGGGTAGATGGGGTCATCCATAACAGCCGCTTTGATCACGCCTCTGACAAATTCAGAGTGTATCTCCACCAATGCGATGGGAAGCGCTGTAGGTGCATCACTCTTACGAACTCCACAAAGTTGGACGGTCTCTGCTGTCTCTTGACCGGGTTTGACCAGGTTTCTGGCAACAATGCAATCGTAAGAAAGCCCCGTGTCAAATAAGCAAGAAGTTTGAGAACCGTTCAAAGTAACAGTACCTCGCGTTGAGGGTGTATCCCCAACAGGTTGGGAATCACTGTCAATAATTCCGCCTTGCGAGACTGTCAATAAGCATCCGATGCGTTTCGGCTCGGTGTGCTCGGTCTGATCATATGTCCCGTGCTCAGGGGTTCTCCCTTTGCCACCTTGACCTTTCTGGCCACGCTGCCATGAAGGACGGTCGGGTTGATCAGACTGTTTGGGGTGGTTGGGGTACTTGTTCTTGTAGAACTTGGATTTTTCAGGAGGGGGGTTTTGAGGTCCAGTTTCTCTGTGGTTATTTTGGTTAGAAGCCTGAGAAGATTGCTCTAGGTTATGTTTTCGAAAATGCTCCTCTGTCGGTTTCCGCTTTGTGGCCGGTAGTTCAGCCAGCGCATTGTGATAACGCTCAGACTTTTCCAAAATGTCTTCAAGTTTTTCTGCCCCCTGCTCAGCTATAAATCTCCGGGTATCAGCAGACAAAGTGTTCTTTATTTGTTCTGTTAAAACAAATTCCTCAAGACCTTCATAGGTAGGGGGGAGCTGCGAGAGCTCAAGGCACTTTGTCAAATATCCCTTTAGACGAGACGAGAACTGTTGAAAAGTTTCACAATTCTCTTTCCGGCTGTTGCGAAACAGTTGCAAAAATTTGCGAGCGTTCATTTCAAAGCGCTCCAGTAACGCTTTCTTCAACAGATCATAGTTGTCTTGTTGGCTGCTCTCCAGTTTTGCATACACATCGTAAGCAGAACTTTTCAAAGCCTGGGAAAGCTTCATGTTGCAACGCGACCTCTCTAAACCGTACAGAGTTGCAATTTTCTCAAATTTTTCTAGCCAAGTGTCAATCTTCTCATTTGGACAAGGGAAAGATTCTAGCGGAAAAGACATAGCAGTGGGGTGAAGAGATTGACTGTTAGAAGGATCAGTTAAGGAAGAATGAGGAGAAGACTCTCCATTGCTGGAGGTAGAGGCAGCACCACGACTTTGGAATTCAAGAGTTTTAAGAGCCAACTCATGTTGTCTCTCCTTCTCTCTCTCTCTTTCCTCATGCTGCATCCTGCTAATTTCCATTTCCTCATCCATCTTCTTCTGCTGTAAAAGACGGTCTTCCGCTTCTTTCCTCTCCGCTGCTTCTTCTGTCCTCTTTAGTTCTTCTTCTTTCCTCTCCGCATCATATCTCTCAAGTTCGTCCCTGACAAAAGCTTTCGCTTCTTCTCCTTCCAGTCCCTCCTCTCTCGCTTCGTCCCTGGGGAGTTGTCTAAGCTTTGCCCTCTCGGCCATATTATGTCAGTGACTGAGACACGTGGAGATAGAAAATAGGAAAAAGAATAACCTGGTTCCTACCACTTAGGAGAAAAAAAATACCAAAATCCGAAAGATGATATCCTTAACCCTGGGATACCTCCTCCAAAATAAAATCTAACTATCGCTGCTATTATCGGCAATAAAGCACCTAATGCAAAACACGACTACGCCAACTAAATGGTAGTTAAGATTACTTCTGAAAAATAAGTTGCTACAGTGGAAAACACAATGATTATAGCAAAAATTAAAGAGAAAAATAATCCCTTAATTTTAAAATCCACTATAAGTTTACCCCTGAATACAGTTAGGGTGAGGGAGGCAATTAATCTGGACAAATAGTCCGAAACGCACTCCTTAACTTTAGTTCAAACACCTTCCTGCTTCAGAACCCTTGTGAATGTTATACACTCACAAAACTTTACTAGCGTTTAGTATTACAAAATCATTAATTAACATGTATTCCGACAAAATCAACCTGTAAACCAAATGTATAATGCTTCTTAATGCTGTGGAAAAAAACTTATCAGTTTGTGTGGTCAGCACGCCCGTAAACAGATCGTTAGTCTAGGGGATAAATTATTTAAAGATATAACAACTCACAAGACATCACACTCTTACTCTATATCAGAATAAAGAATCTTAAAGACGAGCTGATATTTGTCGTCTCGTCTTCCTATTCAAAGTTCAAAAACCGGAAACGAGCAACCATTTGTCGTATCGCCTTAGGATTTTGGGTTCAATTCCCTGTAACGAGCGACCATTTGTCGTAGATTTTTTCGATAGGAGTATTAAGACTTTGGTTGGTCCCTTCTGAATAGGTTGGAATGAGTGTTAGTCACAGTGAGAGATGGAAATAAAAAAAACATAGACTTCCACGAGTGAGGTGGTAGAATAGTGATAGATGCTGTCTCTGAGAGCGGAAAATCTTCTCTCTCTCTCACCTATCTTCTACGACAGATCTAAAGTAGTCAGACAGTCTAAACACAGATATATAATCAGGGATCCCTGGCACACGTTCTTACCTAAAACTTGATGTAGTTCACAGTCTGGCGCAACCTTAGGACACTTCTTTACAGTGAATCTGTATTCTTTGGATAAAGCGAATCCCAGCTCTACAATTACAGGTTTAGTCCACTGTTTTCGGGGAGCATTCACTTCACCAGTTAAATTTTGATTACTGTTAATGTCACTTGAATCAGGTTGGATAAGCAAGTTTAAACGGGCACACAGAGTCATAAAAAAACACGAGGGTTTCCTTAATTTGGAAAGATGACCAGTGGACAACTTCTTTCACCAGATAGCCTTGTTTCACTATTCACTCTTTCGCCAAAAAAATATGTCGGGAAAATGTTAATGTTTGTAATTGAAATTATTCTCGCCGCCAGTCAGCAATTTTACATTAGAGTTTATGGAAGAAATTAAGATCTGGTTCATAGGCCCAGTATTGATCATTACAGTCTTTGAAAACCCGTTATTGGGATATAGTATTTCTGTCTAACTCTGTTTGCATGTGCACTGTCAGATCAGTGTTACTTGAGAAACCCACGTGGTTCAAAATAAGGACTGTCTATTTCTTCACAAGTATGAAACTCTTATTAAATGCTGGTAAAGTTCGGGTCACCCCAGTATTTCACTGTATAAAAGGAAAAGCACATATAAATCATTCACATATTATGTATTCAATATAACTTATATTTAAAAAAAAAAACCGACCGCTTGACTTGATTTTTTAAAACTACCCGAGAAATAAGTTATATAAAAAATATCGATCATCATGAATTAGGAATATCATGCGTATTCCGTCAAAACTCACTGATGTCGCGTCTAGCATTTATAAGTTTGTTTTTAAAACAGTTTCGACTGAGTATTAGCCGTTAAATTAAATTCCTTATAGCTACTAGTTTAGTAAGCTAAAGATATAATTTATTATGTATTTCCACTGTAACTCGTCGACTTAGAGAATATAACAAACTATAAATTAAGCACTCTGTTCAAAAGAAACTAGTTAAAATGAAATGAGCGATTTAACGCTTTAACCACTTTCCAAAATACTAGATATCTATTTTATTAATCTCACCACAGCACTACGGTAACACCACGACTAGGATAATTCACTAGATAGGTATTTAGAAGCTCGTCACAAATCTGACGAGAACTATGAAATTCGCTATACAAGCTTCATTCGCTAGCACGCGTGTTTCCGTCTACTGAAGATGTTGAGGACTGAAATGAAATCAAATTTCAGCTCCTGGGTGGATATTTGAAAACAGGGGCAAACAATCCCACATTTTCTCAAACTCCGAAATCATCTCCCCTTTCCCGTGTAAAACACCTTACGTTTAACATTACCATTACTAGACGTCTTACATAACTGACACTTCTGCATTTCCGCACCTCGCGCTGACCCGGCCAACAGTGGGTGTCTTTTCAGGTGGAATTCCCAGACATATGTCTGAACTGCGCCGTGGAGCATGGGTGTCAGATGCGGGAACCCCGACACTCCGTCTGCTCTAGCGAGCAATGTCTGCCGCGATTCACGCCTCTGGCGGGATTGAGAGCGATTTTCACACTGCCCAGCAACTCAGCCTGGGAAAACCGCGGTGACAGGTGAAAATGCTATAACGATAAGTCGGCCCTATGTCTGAGATGGACTACAACTTAATCGCACTTCTCGTCTGACTGACATCTAAGTAATAGAATTACGTATCCCAGTATGAGAAAAACACAAGGTAAAGTTTGAGAATACTGAAGAAAATATTTTTCGCAACCGTGTGATGCGAAAAATACAGGAAAAACAAGTACGGAAAGATAATAAAATAAAAGGATTAGGGTGAGAGAATAGGAAGAAGATGTAGGCAATTTAATGATATAAAGACCTACGTGACAGCACCGATAAAATGACTGCCGAACATCTGCTTCAAAGGTGCCCAACATATGAGGAACAGAGAAAACGCACATGGCCATCACCAGTACCATTCCTGGAGAAAATCTACGGATTTTTACCGACCCCGAATCCACAGCACTAGTAATAATAATAATAATAATAATAATAATAATAATAATAACAATAATAAAATTAAAGCTAAAGAAACGAAGAAAGAACCTAAAAGTAAAATGGACTTGTCGGAAAATGATTCAAGTTTTCAGTTCACGATGTTTGAAAATCTCCATCATAGATATAATTATCTCGGATATAATAATGACATGCGATTCTCGGCACCTATTACAAGCATTATTATGAGATAAAAACTTTGGCGATGGTTAGGACACATATTGAGGACACCTGTTGACAGCATTAGAAGGCAGTCCTTGTTCTGGAATCCACTGGGTAAGAGACATAGTGGTAGATCGAGAAATACACATGGACGAGAACTGGATACAGATATGTAAGTGATCAGGAAAGCATGGAAAGACCTAGAACTTGTGGCACGCGACAGGAGGACTTGGGTATGCATTTAGTGAAGGCTTATACTCAGTGGCAGTTCCAGGGGGTTGTCATTGGGGGTGCTGCATTGTTCATTCATTTAAAATACTATACATAACACTCACAAATTGTGACCACCACGTGAAATATAAACCCAGACACAAATGATTAGTGTCTTATCTCATATAAAATCTGTCAAGAAGTTCTGAAAAGTTATTTTAAAAGTTTACTGCAACTAGGAGTAATCATTGTCAGTCGTAGCAGCTTCCCGAGTCTCAAACAGGTTACACAGACATGTATGCTGTTATTTCTCGTGTTTAAAATTTTCATTGTAACTTCCCTTTAATTTGCTCATTGCACTTGAGCTGTGTTCGGCTGCAGCTCCAGATAAAAAATTCAAACCAATCGTAGTTCGCCTCTAGCTGTGTGTTTGACAAGCATTCGCTTATAAGAGGTCAAGGTCACTTGAGCTGTAATCGTTTGCAGCGCTTTTCCCAATACGGTGTTGTATAATTTTTTGTTTTGTTTTTTTGTATTTAACCTTTCCGGTGTAACCTCAGTTTTTCGGTCTGTCCGGATTATGTATTATAATGTAGTAGAGACAGTATGCAGTCCTTTTTTACAGGGGTGCTGCAGCTTAACAGCTCATTAAAGAAAGCCGCCACTGCTTATACTCCTTAGAGAGATGAAGTGTAATACATTTTGCGGTTGGTAAAAATCACTTTTAAAATTACCAGATCACACGGTCTTTATATTGGGACTTGCGCCCTAATATTTATACAGACCTTCGTTCTAGATTGAACAGAGCACATTTCGCCGAAGAGATGGGTAACTACGGGGTAAGAAGGCCGCAAATAGGCGTCTATGGGGGACTCTTGAATTAATCTTAAGTGCCTTAGACCGGCGGATGCATGAATAAAGTATCGGATATTGCTATTCTGACAGCACGTTTATCTTCAATCTTTTTTTTTTTGCTTATACTAATGTTATCACACCTAAAGGTCTATTATATTTGGACATGCGCCTTATATAACCGACTAAGTTGAACGGGACGCGCCTCGCCAAAACGAGGCAACATTTTTTTTTTTTTTTAAATCTTCAGTCTTGTACTTCTGGCGTTTCAAATAAAGAGGCATAACTCTTGGGGTAGAGAGATGTGAGGTCTCGTAGTCCCCATTAGTATCAATCTCTGACAAAGTGATGAGTACTATGCGCGTGCCATTGCATGTTTGGACACCGGTTCCCTGTCTGTTGTTTTGGGCACTCAGATGCCCATCAGTCGCCGTGTAGACTGTCTGATACAAACTGTATAAATTACATGCCTGTCTGTATATATCCACCCCACCCCACTCTAATATCGTTTTTCCGCCAGTCTTGCGGTGAAGATATGTAATTTTTACATTGAGATTTGCAATGAATTGACCGTTCTGGCTTTAACCCAGATAGATTGCAGGAAATTGTGAGACCACGTGATCTGCAGTACATTTTTTTTTCATCTTCATATGGGATAATTATTTGCATGTAAGTACTTCCAGCTGCCATAATCTTTGCAGAAACAGATAGTAACACATAATAACATTAACTGAATCTATTTTTCTTTTTCATTTCAGATTTTATAATTTTCTTCTCCAGCGTTATTTTTGTTTCCAGGTTGGCTTTTGTTGCCCTTGGTTTCACTTCCTTTCCTTGATGCGACCATTGATTTTGACATTATTCAGAGCTGGGTTATAAGTTTTCATCATGCTATACTGCTGTTTTTGATTCTCTTTGTTGTGTGTTTACCGTTAGTTTCTTTGCGTTAACAGTTCTTTCTTGTTCAAAATTTAATGGTTTTTTTGTGATTATTTTTGCCGTGTCCTGCATATTGATAATATTCTTAATTTTTGGCTCATCTTATCATAATTATTTGTTTATTCATTATTAATTTTTGCTACCTGTTTACTGTATTCTTTGTTGTGTCCACACCCTCTCCTCCCCAACAGACTTTCTTTATTCCTCATCTTTGTTTCGTTTCTGATAATGTTACTGACGCGCATAAGCCAGCGGCGTCACGTATTTCTGGTGTATTGTTCATTTTTTTTAAAAGTGACTCCAATACTACTTTATACCCCATCCCATCCCACCCCAACTAACATAATCACCGATGTATGTTTCGTCGGTCGGTCTCACTCAAAATAGTAACTCACGCAAAAAAAAAAGTGCGCAACGTACTGTCTGCAACTTGCGCGGCGCGGGTGTTATATAAAACAAATAAATAAATATTAGACAAACATAAAGGTATGTTCTCAGGCGCTCGTAAGAAATAAAGAAGTAGAACACCAGACAACAGGTTGAGTCTTGGGTAAGCCACTCACGTCTG
>JAMPIV010018684.1:995000-1010000 GCA_024509875.1 Oreohelix idahoensis | reverse complement strand
ATGTTTGTTGGAGGCCTATACTACTTGGTAAGCGTAACGATAATGAATTAATGAATATGGCTGTTTATTTAAAAAGTTTCTGATGAACAAAGTTTATTAGCTACTAGATTTGCGATGGTATGATTATGCCACTTCTCTCTTTCTCTCTCTCTTTCTCTCTTCTCTCTCTCTTTCTTTCTGTCTTTCTTTCTCTCTGCCCTTCTCTCTATTTCTCAAAAACCTACATACACAATACTCATTCAACAAAGCACTTTTCAAACACTTGATCAACACCGATTATCTACCCCCATAGAAGCAGCCATTGTCAGGCCACATCTTATCTATATGTCAACCTTTCTTTTCCTCTTCCGCTCGTTATTGTCTATGTGAAAAATTTGTTTTATATCCACGTAGTATTGCTATATAATGTAATGTATGTGAGAATGTACCTGCGTAGCACTGTACTTTTGAAATATGTAATGTATTTGTTTGCTTAAATGCGATGATGTGTATGAGAATGAGCAGATATACATTTTTACAGCTCGAAGATGTGTCCTTTCTACAGAAGTGCGTAAGAAATTATTATTATTATTTCATTTTCCCTCAAGAATGTACGGATATAAGCGAGAATGTGTTTACGTAATTTGTGTGTTGATGTTTAATGACACATTCAAAAATGCAGATTAATTGTTGATGAACACATGAGTGAGTGTCGGGATATAGAATGAAAGATAAAGGGCTAGATGGTCGGACAGACCTGGGTCCCCAATTCTTTACCCTTTTACATAAAGTTATGTCCATCTATCTCTCCTACTGATTCTGCTCTTGGGTTAAGAAGGGCAAAGAAATAACACCAAGTCTCACCTCCTTCAATAGCAGACTGTCAAATACTTCATGAGTTCTGATACCATGCCACCTAATCTGATTATGTAGGAAATCATAATTTTTTTTTGTAAATTAAATTTAATTAATTAATTAATTAATTTTTATTTTTTATTTTTAAATTTCATTTTATTTTATTATAATGTTTGTTTAATGAAAAATACTTAATTTTGATTATGACTGCATACTGTAAACGTACGCTGTTATATTACTTTTATAATGTTGCATGCCTTCATATTAATGCTTTAAGTAACATGTGAGAATGACAGGATATAATATGCTAGATAAATGAGAGTGGAAGGGCAGAATGTTAGACGGGCCTGCGCGCCCAGTTCTTAACCCTTCGAAAATAAAGTTTGTTCGCTCGTTCGTTCCCTCTTCACTCTCCATCTCTGTCTTTCTCTCTTTCTCTGTCTCTTTCTCTGTCTCTCTCTGTCTCTCTCTGTCTCTCTCTCTCTCTCTCTCTCTCTCTCTCTCTCTCTCTCTCTCTCTCTCTCTCTCTCTCTCTCTCTCTTTCTCTCTTTCTGCACGCATGCGAGTGTGTCTTTAGTTAATAAATATTTTTGTTTGCCTCAAACGTTTTTCTGATTTCACTCGCACATGGAGTTATTTTATAATTTAAAGTTGAAAAACTGGAAAAGTAGCTATAATGAAAAATTATACTTGGTAGACCGTCAAAAAAGTTGAATTAGAACTTGGTATGCTAAAGTGTGTCGAGATCTGACATAACCAGATACCGGAGTGAAGTGATAGAGACTTTACCTATGCTAAGTCTCCGCTTTATGAGATGGGGTGATTACTTCACTTCCTCTCTGCCTTTGCCTTCCCTAACTCACGAGAAGAGTCAGTTACCAATTTTTACACCAAGGTAGACTGGAGGGTGATGATCCCAGGTTTCCAACCCCGTCCTTTTGCCTTGATAAGCCAGCTGTCTATTCACTCTGCCAATTGAAAGCTCATTTGGGATGTAGAAATGTTCTTTGATTCTTGAACCCACAAATTTAGCAGCCAACCTAAAATTTGGGAGACAGATTAATGGCCTAGCCTGACGATCCCTAACATGGCATTCAAGATTGCAGGCACCATCGTTAAATTTATAGAGGATGTGGCGACCTGGCTGTGCCAGTCAGTATAATTTGAATCGTCGCTTCCTTTTAGTCTTTTCATCATCATCATCATCACAATTTGAACCTTAAATTTACAAATTTGCTAAGTTATCCCCCACGTGATAAACAATATTTTTTTCATCGACTTTTATGGTATTGCATAAAGGTTAAAGGTAAAGGTAGTCACAAGCAGATACTGCCACAGGGGATTGAAGTGTTAGAGACTTCACTATACTAGGTCCAGCATCGAGAGGTGGGGGGGGGGGGGGGGGGAAACCGGTTCTGCATAAAGTACATAATCTTATTGTATACGTACTCCCATAACAGATACTGCCGTTGGGAAGTGATATGTTAAAGAATTTCAGTTGTATGGGGTGGGGCGACCAGTTCTCTTCCTCGTTGCCTTTGCCTCCATAACTCACGAGTAAAGTCAAGTACCCATTACAGTTTGGTAGACTTCAGTATGACGCGATCTGGTCTCGAACTCGGTTCTTTAGACTCGAAAATTAGGTACTCTAACCACTCAAGCACTCAGACGCTCGAGTGTATGTGCATGTGTAATAATAATAATTCCCGGTAAATAGACACTTTTGTGATCTCTAGAACATTTGTTACAACTTGCCCCATGTTTACCTTGTGTCCTACATTACACTACACGTTAATTAATTTGGCTAACATATGTGGTGCCTGTATTATCCTACATGTTAATTTATTTAGTCCTAACATGTTTCTTGCTTCTTAACGTATATCACTGTTCTTGTTTCAGGCGTGTGTTCTTTGTTTTGTTTGAGATTTACGTCCTTTAGTCAGAAACGTGTTTTGCCTTGGTGTGTCTGAGAAAAATATGTTATTTTGTTGTTGTTATTGTGTCACAAAACGTTGTGTGCATGTACATTTGCACCCTTCTCTCTCTCACTCATCGTCCTACTATTTGACATATTTTATGCATCTACATCGTCTTTCCTAGCTGCTCCTAGACGTATTTACGTTTCACCATGTGAATCATAGCATGACAAAGCTAATTGAAAGGTCAGCGGATAGTAATTTTTACAGGCTTTTCTTTAACTTGCAACGTTTGTCACTCTCGTCACCATCAAATCTTGCAATCGATTTTTCAATCACTTCCAGATGAGCAATAACTCTGAAACTTGGCATAGTTGTGTATTCCCCATGACAATACAATAATCAGTCGTAAAAATAATAAAATCAATAAAATTAAAATGAATATTAATTTTGTTTGTTTGTATTGTATCTATTTAAAAAAATGTAATTTACAACTCTTATCAAAATAAAAAAATTAAAAAATAAAAATATTAACTTTACGTGTAATATGCTGAACAATGAAATCCGCCTCCTGTGCTCTGGACTCGTTTATCGCAAACTGATAATGTCATTAGCGGATAGGGACCCAAGATGCATCAAAAGTGAGGAATGCAGTAAGCGACCCCATAGCTTGACTGCCTGCGTCAGGGTCAGCGAACCAGAGCTGACCAAGACCCTACTCCACCTCCACGTGGTGGTTCTGGAAACAGGCTGTATTACTGCAGTCTGGCTGAGGAGTAGGGATCGAAGAGGGAAGGCAAACCCGGTCCCAAAAAATGCTGTGCGGAAGTCGGATGTGTCGGCCGAAAGGCGCAAATACCGCAGCTTCGCTGTAAACGGACACAACGCAACCAACGTCCTTTTCAGGACGAACGAGGAAGAAGAAGAAGATTAGCGGATAGATTACATTTGATTTAAATTTAAAAAAAAATAATAACACTAAAAAGAAGAAAATAAAAAATAAAATAAAAATACGATGATTTGATGTTACATTTTTTGACTGCAAGCTATAAACTCCATGACAAATTATTTGTGGCTTTTTAGTGCATTAAAAGCCTGTGTTTAAAATATTTTTAAAAATATTTTTATCACTTAAGTCGTCAAGTCACCTTTGATAGAGACGGTCACGGTTGATCCATGGTGGTCCCGACCACTCCTCATAACAATACGACCCGGCAGAGTAATGAGAAAGAAAGCCATATTGTTTGTCTAAGCTGCCAGTGATCCGTATTTGTCCGTCTGGCGGATGTACGAAAACACAGATGAAAATTAGATAATCGCTTCCGCTGGCCCATTTCTGTAGCAATAATACAGTTATCCCGTCTGGGGAGATTACGGTGGGAAAGGCATTTAAACAGGAAATGAGTTCACAGTTGTGTTTGTGAGTTTGCATACAGGGAAATCTGAGTATTACGGACATATTTGAAAGAAGTCACGGGTTGGAATTTTAAAAGTGATAAATTTAAAACACGCGGGGGATAGAAATGATTTAACACCACGACCCACATAGTTCTAAAGAGATTGGATTAGTTTAGTTTGAGAGACGGAATAGACAGTGGATTTCATTGGCAATTTTTTTGGAAATACAATCTGGGACTTGAACTGAGAAATGGGAATATAATCTAGCCAAATGGGAGACACAGATCAGACTGCATCGCCACGTCAAGCTAGCGATTCCCCAGCACCTGCGAGAAGGATCGGACAAAGGATTCCAAAATTATAAGTGACAGATCGACGTATTTGGGCGTCTTTATAGCTTAAAAGAGAACCCGCAATTTTGAATACAAAGAATGGAAACTTCAGGAATCATAAACACAAGTCATACGATGGATAATAAAGTTACCCAGACAAGTCATTCCAATCATCGCATCAACGTGCTGTGTCCATACATCTGTGCCAAGAGATTGTGTTCCCAAAAGTTACTTTGGGGTAAGTGTAAACATTTATTTTACCATGTTAATGTCACATGTCTGTACTTGCTAAGTGGTTATACAAGTCATAGGAGGGTGGCAACCTCAACATATGAAAATAGTATGCTCATAAATCACAACAGCAAGCGCTTTTGTTAGTTTTATGCTAAGTCGCTCAGAAAAGCGAAATCAGCAGCAACCCCAGACTCCGAATGTAGCAGTGATGAGTGATGATTACATCCCATGTGCATCAAGTGTATCGTATCATTTTGTGAGATATGTAAATTGATAGTTTTAGTTCAGGCACAAATCATTTTACTCGCTGTCCAAGCACATATTTTCCCATTAGAATACCCAGAAGAATAGCGGTGATTTATAATCATAATCCATGAGTTACGCTGTGTATACTTAAAAGGTCTAATTATTCAGAGTGGCTAACATTAATGGGTGAACAGCGAGACAATGCGCCTGTTAATCTTCCAAACCAGTGTACTTAACAGAGGCATTTGTTCTTTTTTTTGGGTCTAAAGTTCGTGGTATAAAGCTGCAAGACGCCACTAGTTGTGAGTCAGGAGCAGGGATTCAACCCAAACTGCCTACATTGGACGGGTTGTGGGGAGAGGTGCCCTCATCACAAAAGAATTGACGAAACCACGACTGCAGGACTCACTTAGACCAGCTAAGGTCTTATTAAAGGAAACAACAAAAGGACACATTATTTATAAATCCTCACCGCTGTCTCAGTGAAGACACCTTTTTATATACATCTAATATTCACCATCAATCCATCGTTATTTTAACCTGTTAAAAGCTAATTGATTATTAAATTTGTTACATGTTATTTTAAAACAAAACAATCATTGCTTATTCAGTTATTAGAGGTATGAAAGCAAACGCATGAGCAAGACTCTTTAATATATATACATCTATACATATATTTACATCTCTAGAGCAAATACTTATAAAAGAATTTCGCTGGATTACACGAACTGGGGGCTTGAAAGGGCTAAACCGTTGCTTAATTCTTCACGAAAGGCGACGGATCAGATATAATTTAATAGTGCTCTGCCCTATGCAGCATTGTTCATGACTTCAGAAAACTTCTTGTGATCACACCCTTGAGATAGTAGCATCATTATCCTTCTATATACAACTCTGCCAAGAGTAATCTTGTGCAAAGGTAGACACCTTTGAAGACCCATATTAGATACTCTTGGGTGCTGGCCACTGGTGGACCACTACTGCAAAGCCAAGGGAGGCAATCCGTGACATATTGATCTAGCGGTGCTTGGGCTCTCGCCCTTCGGCCCAATGCCATGTAGTGACATCTGCATGTTTTCTCAAGTTGTTTTGTTTCTCCGTACAAGATGTTCCACTAATACTCGGAAGGAGCACTTTCCTAACATCATCGAGTGCTGGGCATTCAAAGAGGTGGTTGTCAACAGTTTCGTAGTCGTAGTTACATAGCTGGCACTATGGAGTGTGTTATGGTTGGATTCTGTTCAAGTGATTGTTGTGTGGTATATGTTTTGTTCAGAGCCAAAAAATGGTGCTCTGATCCCTCCTTGTAAGATGTCCGATATTGTCATTAGGATCAGGACCGGCCGTGTGTCTGTGAACCTCTCTCCTGGTGTTTCCCATGGCCCGTCTGTTCAGCCAAGTTTCTTTGTTTGTTGTTTGGCTGTTTGGAGAGTTGTTGCTGCGAGTGGTTGTTTTTATCTTGTTCCCTTCTTTGCTAATTTCTCTTCTCTGTAATTACCTGATGTATTTGAGTGACCAGGGATTGCACAACTATTCTGATGCCACAGGAAGTGATAAGTGATCAGCATTCAGTATTAGTTTGGCTAATTTAGTTCTGCAATGTCCACTGCCTTCCAGAGCTTGAAGGGCAGACGCTGAATTGGTAAAAGTGACGATGTTTTGAGGGACAGGCATCAAATAGTCTTCAGAAAAAAAGTAATGAATGCCCTATGTGGTCAGATATGCTGAAATGTCAAAAGTTGCTTCTGCTTTGTATACTTTATTTACTTTACTCTTCGGTCCACTCTTGCCGTGAACTGTGGTGGTGGTGGTGGGGGGGGGGGGGGGGGGGGGAGGGGGGGAAAGAGGTGGGGAGCTGAAGTTTGCGTTATTGAGCCAAGCGTGTCGCACTGACTGCTGTGTGCCCGTGTTGTTGTAGGATGTCTGTGATGTTGTTGTAGGATGTCTGTGATGTTGTTGTAGGATGTCTGCGATGTTGTTGTGGGATGTCTGTGATGTTGTTGGAGGATGTATGTGATGTTGTTGTAGGGTGTTTGTGATGTTGTTGTAGGATGTCTGTCTGTGACGTTGTTGTAGGATGTCTGTGATGTTGTTGTAGGATGTCTGTGATGTTGTTGTAGGATGTCTGTGATGTTGTTGTAGGATGTCTGTGATGTTGTTGTAGGATGTCTGTGATGTTGTTGTAGGGTGTTTGTGATGTTGTTGTAGGATGTCTGTCTGTGACGTTGTTGTAGGATGTCTGTGATGTTGTTGTAGGATGTCTGTGATGTTGTTGTAGGATGTCTGTGATGTTGTTGTAGGATGTCTGTGATGTTGTTGTAGGATGTCTGTGATGTTGTTGTAGGATGTCTGTGATGTTGTCTATCCATCTGCCTATTGGTCTACCCAGTGTTGTTGTAGGATGTCTGTGATGTTGTCTATCCATCTGCCTATTGGTCTACCCAGTGTTGTTGTAGGATGTCTGTGATGTTGTCTGTCCATCTGCCTGTTGGTCTACCTCGTGTTGTTGTAGGATGTCTGTGATATTGTCTATCCATCTGCCTATTGGTCTACCCAGTGTTGTTGTAGGATGTCTGTGATGTTGTCTATCCATCTGCCTATTGGTCTACCCAGTGTTGTTGTAGGATGTCTGTGATGTTGTCTATCCATCTGCCTAATTGTCTTTTCCGTGCTCTGAAACCAGATCTTCTACTTTTGTAAGCGCGCAGGAGTAATTTATAGGGCTCCATTCTCATGAGATGGCCAAATCAGTTAATTTTTTGTCTCTCTAAATACTCAACGCAGGATGGAGTTCCTACAATTTTTCTGATGTCACAATTTCTCATTCTGTCTCTCTGCTGGTAACTTTAATAGCTTCTCTTAAGCATTTCATCTCACAGGATGCGATTTTCCTTTCCTGTGTTTGGTCAGTGACCATGTTTGATACTGATTGCCAAGAGTAGATTAGAATATACTATTTATCAGCTGTCGTTTAATTTCTATACTTATATTTGGATGTTTGAGTAGTGGTGACAGTTGGTATGTCAAAATGGCGAATAAAATGTATATACATTTTTTTTTTCCATTTAGAAATGTTCACTGAAAACCTTAAGCAGGAAAGTCACAAACGAAAGGAAGACATCCTGTTAAAATTAAAGTGCTTGAATTGTGTGTACTGTATAAGCAAAGTGCTTGCGTTGTGTGTAAAAATAAAATGCTTGTGTTGTTTGTAAAAATATAATGTTTATGTTTCCTGTCATAAAAATAAAGCGAAGGCTCTCTGTGTTATAATAGAGCATGATTGGCTGGATCTTTACATCCCTTGATGTTTGTCCATCGTCCTCGTGGAGTATGTCAGGTTCCACTCCTGTTTGCCAACAAATCCCAACCGACCAGGCACCCGCGACCCCGTGCTGAGTGATAAATCTCCGAAAATCATGAACTCACAAACATAAATATGATATGGTGATGGTTGGGGGTGGGGAGACAAAGGAGAGTGGGTAGGGAAGAAGAGAATTGACGGCTTATATAAATATCTCTTCACACTCCCCCTTTAAAAAAATAGTTATTGCCAGTTTGGCTTTCCAGTATCATGGGAAAATATTATCATTCATGAACTTATGTTTGTTGCGTATTACTTTTTTTTGCCTTCCACTGTTGCAGTGCAGCGTAATGTAGAACTGACATTTGTGTTACCGAACCAAGTATGTTGCCTTGGTAGCTGTGAACCTGTGTTGTTTGTAGGAATGAGTTGAAATTGTCTATCCATATTCCTCTTGGCCCTCTCCGTACTCCGAACCTAGATCATCTAGTGTTGTAGGAGAGTAATGGTAATTTATTGGGCTCCAATCTCATGAGATGGCCAAACCACTTGATTCTTATGTGTCTCTGTAGGCTTGATACATAGTGTAGTTCCTACAATTTTTATGATGTCATAATTTCGTGTCATTGTTCTTAAAAGATGGGATGGTCATAAGCAGCTCTAAAACAAAATCCATGGTGATATCACGAGAAGAAAGAAGACACCAGATTAAGCTGGGAGAACAGGTCCTGGAACAGGTCGACCACTTTAAATATCTCGGAGCTATTATAGACCGAAAGGGAGGCATCAAAGAAGAGTTGGCCACACGAAAAGCTGCAGCTGGGAGACTTTTTCAGGCCATAAATCGAGAATTCCTCAGCAAGAGAGAGGTTGGTAAGAAAACGAAGATGTCTGTATACCGCTCCACCTATGTCCCAGTCTTCACATATGGATGCGAGTCATGGGCAATGACTACAACCCACAAAAGCCAGATCCAAACCTCAGAAATGAGGTATCTGAGGAAGGTGGTTGAAGTAACAGGAAAAGACATGGTCCGCAACCAGACGATACGTCAAGGCCTAAAATTCCACCCCCTGCAGACCCAAGTAGAACAGCCCCAACTAAGATGGTTTGGCCATGTCTGCAGAATGGGAGAAGATCGACTACCACGACAAGCATGGGAAACAAAGAGCCAGGGATCCAGACCCCCAGGACGACCCAGAATTCGCTGGGAGGACAACATTAGACAATGTTTGAAGGACCGAGGACTAGAATGGAACCAGGCCAGGAGGAAGACAGCCGATAGGATAGTCTGGCGCTCTCTCTTCCAAACCTCTACACCTCACGGTACAAGCAAAAACCAAGGTTAAATCACACACCATCAGAGATCTTCTGTTTGCTGATGATTGTGCCCTCAATGCTGGCTCAGAGGCTGATCTGCAGCATAGTGTGGATAGATTCTCCGAAGCCTGCGCCAACTTTGGGCTTACCATCAACACGAAGAAAACAGAAATCATGTACCAACCAGCTCCTGGCACAGTTGATACTGAGCCAGTCATCAAGGTTAATGGTGAGAAACTGAATTTTGTGAACAGATTCACATATCTTGGTAGCACACTATCCCAGAACATTGTCATTGATGATGAGGTGAACACCAGGATCTCCAAAGCCAGCAGCACATTTGGCAGACTATACACCAACGTCTGGCATCGAAGTGGCATTAGTCTACAGACTAAGCTGAAGGTGTACAGAGCTGCGGTGCTTCCAGTGCTGCTATATGCATGTGAAACATGGACTGTATACAGGCGCCACGTAAAGAAGCTAAACCACTTCCATACAGTCTGTCTCAGGAAGATAATGAACATCAAATGGCAAGAGAAGATCCCGGATACCGCCGTTCTTGACAGAGCTGGTATCCCTAGTATTGATACCATTCTGATGCAGTCACAGATTCGCTGGGCAGGTCATGTAGTCCGCATGCCAGACCATCGACTGCCAAAGATACTCTTTTATGGTGAGATGCAGAAGGGTAAACGCTCCCATGGTGGCCAAAAGAAGCGCTTCAAAGACACGTTAAAGACGTCATTGAAAACATTTGACATAAACCCAGACACATGGGAAGCTGCTGCGCAAGACCGAACTGCTTGGCGCACATCTCTTCGTAAAGGTGCAGTGGCATGCGAATCATCCAGAAGAGCAGCAGCGGAACAGCGGAGACAAGCTAGAAAAGACCGTGAAATAAAACCTTCACATGAAGCAAACATTCCCTGCTCACACTGTCCGAGATCTTTCCAGGCCCGCATCGGGCTCATCAGTCACCTTCGTACCCATAGACTAACCTAACATATTCCTAAATAATTGGATGAACAGAGTGGTCTTCATCACCCGTGAGGACTAATGATGTAGTCGCCATGAGTCTCCGACCAGACGATGAAAGAACAGGACAACTGTTACCCCAGGCATATCATAAGAAGCGACAAACATGAGATTGTAAATAAGGGTGGCAACATCATCACATAAAACAAATTGCGACAGCAACTATTTAGCTTCCGATTGACAGGGTGGCTTGAGCGCTGGTCTCTCAAGGTTAAGGTGCCGAGTTCGATTCACGGTATCGACACGCTTCAGCCTACCCAGCTGTAAATGGGTATCTGACTTTGCACTTGCGTTAAGGAAGGAAAAGGCATAAAGTAATGGAACTCTCGATGCTGGACCTAGTTTAGTGAAGTCTCTAACATTTCACTTCCCTATGGCAGTATTTTCTATAGAAATACTTTTGCCGTTTACAGAAGCTATTGCCACAATAGTACAAGACTAATTTGGTGCAGACTTCCTGCAAGGAGACCCGCTGCATTTGTGGACCCCTTGTTCTAAAGAGCGGGAAAAGAAAAAATAATGATCATGACACGCCGATAATTCAGTCATATCAGTGACGAGTTCAAATAAAAGGAACCACCGGAAATGACATTCCATTACCCACAACAGTTGTTCCACAACACGAATTAACATGGGCTCAGATAATTAGGCCCCCCTGGAAAGAACAGACTTGAAGAATGTGTGACGTATGCTTTCCAGTTCAGTGTTATATTACTCTCACTTAATCAATTATTTGCACGAGATTAACGTAGAGGAAAAAACACAACACACACTCGTTGGAATATTAGATCTAGGGCATAGGTGTATAAAGAGAATAGTCAATATTTTGGCAACGCGTTCTCCAATTAGTAAATTGCTTGTGGAGTTATGGGCCACGTGCCTATAGATGCAGTCGATACCCTCTTTATTATGAATATAAAAAGATCAATTTTTCCTATCTGCTGTCGTTTTGTCGTGACAGGATGTGGGATTCGATTTTGTTGCATTTATGTATTAAGTATATCGAGTACCAGTAACCGTTGGACTGAATCTAAGATCAAGTAGATTTTATAGTTCATCACAGAGGACTCTGTATTGAAGATATTTACCAATATTCAGTCGTTTGCTAGTGGTCGTACATTTTGTGCGTTTTTCTAATAGTTTGATTTTCCAAATTTGAGACAGTTTCTTTCGCCAACAGCTCTGTTAAAGGACACCGATTAGATAAGCGATTTTCGGATAACAAGATACGAGTTTAAAAAAATAAGTGTAGTGGGTGCCATCGAGTATATATATTTATACATGTATATAGGTTTGTTAGTAGTAGCTGGTGTTCAGAAGTAAATGGTATCGGTGTTTAAGTAGGTATTCATATGTGGACATTAGCGATTTGAAGATATTCATAAATCGAACGGTGCTTATTCGTAGACATTCATAAATCGAAGAGTACTAATTTGGAGATGTCCATAAATCGAAGAGTAACAATTATCTATAAATCGAAGAGCACCAATGAGTAAATATTCATAAAATGAGGAGTGATACTTCTACATATTCATAAATCGAAGAGTAACAAGTTGTATGTATTTGTAAGCACCATGTAGTGGTTTACTGATATTCGTATGTCGAGGTAACTCTGTTTCAAAGAAAAAAAAAGTTTGTTTTCTGACACTTTTAAACACCGCGATGAGATTTAATGAAGTCTTCAGACATGTCAGAGACCCTATTCGGCGTAGCGCTTCTTTTCAGGTCTCCAGAAATGTTCATGGACATTTCTTCTTCGGACTTTCTCTTGTTTTTCTTATCTTTATTCTGGTTTTATAAAAGGTACACTGTGCTGGTTTCTTCAATGTGTGCTCTATTCTTTTCCTCATCCATTGTTTCACTGGTACTCGCCTGGTTGCTCAAATACTTTAAAAAAAAGTCCCATAGCAGATACTGCCAAAGGGGAGTTAAGTGTTAGAGACTTCACCATAATAGGTCCACCCATTTTTAATGATGTGAGGTGACCAGTCCGCTTCCTTTTTTTCTTCCTTAATTCAAGAGCACAGGCACTTCGCCGTGAATACGCTGTAACCACGTAGCCAGTCTGACGCTCGCTTATGTACTTAAATCAGATAATGTGTTTTAAAAAATTGAAACTATAAGATTCAATTTTTTATGGTTTATTTTATTTTAGTTTATTTTATTTTGTCAAACTAACTTCTTGTTGTAAGAAAATTGAATAAAGAAGCCATATTCAACTTCTCGTCAGTTTAAAAAAAAAGCTTTATATAACACATATAGAAATAGCCCGATAACTATATCAAACTTAATATCGGACATCGCAGCAGTTTTTAGCTCACAATGTCCGCTGAACTACAGACAATAATCACTTCCGGAAGCCAGCAAATGTCAGGATTTACTTCCGCTTCCCTCACACCAGATATAGTTTCTCTGGTTCTCTCTCACTGGGATTCGTATTACGAGATCTGCGTTACAGGTATAAGTTCACCTTTGCTTGTATTATATAGGTAATAATGTTGCGTTTATCCAGACATAGATTTGGTATTTGTCATCAACATCATTGTCAGCACCATCATCATTGTCGTCATCATCATCGTTATCACCATAATCATCATCATCATCATCATCATTGTAATCATCATCAATATCATCATGGTCATTATTATCATTGCCATCATCATCATCGTCACCATAGTCATCATCATCATAGGTGTCATTATCATCATTACCATTGTCATCATCACCATTGTCATCACCACCACCACCATAATCATCATCATTTTTATCACCATCATAATTATCATCGTCGTCGTAGTTATCTTCATCATCACCATTCAGCCCCCCCACCCTCCGCCCACCCCCCAAAGAGCTGTAGACTTTCAACAAATTCATGCCAAGTCTTCCTGTCACGTGCCATCAGCTCAAAGTCTGCCTATGTCTTTATCCCTTCCTTTATACCTGTCACCAGCTCTCTTTACGTTTAGAATATATAATAAATATAGACGTGGAGAGAAATTGAGCTTGTGACACAAGGGGTGTTAGGGCCCGTCTTTTCTTGACCATCGGCACACTAGGGGGTGATGTGGTCGCCTTAACCTTCCCAGAGTTGTTCTGGTCAATTCACGAGGCTGGGTCGACCCCGGAGCCGTTTGCGGTTCAAAAAAAAAAAAGGTATTCCTATAGCAGATACTGCCTTAGGTGGAGTGAAGTGTTAGAGACTTCCCCATTATATGTCCAGTATTTTTAATGAGGTGGGATGACCAGTCCTCTTCCTCGCTGGCTTTGTCTTCGTTAACTCAAATGCAGAGCCAGGTACCCATTCCCTGCTATGGGTAGAATGTAGCGAGACGCTAGCAGATTTTGAACCTGCAACCCAGCAATTGTGAAGGAGAGGAAGGCGCTCTAACTGCTTAGCCAATAGGACTTTTAAGGAAAGCAAAGGTATGAAACAAAGTTAACTTAATAAATGAAAAAGAAAAAACAAAAAAAAAACGTGTTTATTCGCGTTTACACAAAGCCACATTAAATGAGTTTCCATTAGTTACAGCACAAGTATGTATAGACAATTTCAGCCAGTGAGTATGTGTAAGTAAATAGATAGCAACAATAAATGCAGTTATAAAAATTCACAGCAGATGCATTTAAAAATGGCTATATATATATATATATATATATATATATATATATATATATATATATATATATATATATATATATATATATATATATATATATATATATATATATATATATATATATATATATATATATATATATATATATATATATATATCAAAAGAACAACTGACAGAGTTGCTCAGCCTAGGAACTGCCCAACATCACGCAAGAAACCAAGTTAACGAAATGAGCATTAAAACCTACAAGCTGAGAGAGCCAGAAATTAAGACCAGATATCAGTGGTTTATTGCTACAGCGGTGAGAAACACAGAAGAACAACCTGATGACTTGGAAACCCTCTGGCTTAAATTCAAGGACACCATAAAGATAGCTGCTGCAGAAGCATGTGGTGAAGTCCGACTTGGGAACAAGAGAAAGAGGACACCTTGGTGGACAGAGGAAGTCAAAGAGAAAATAAGAGAGGATTGGGAGATTGCCATCAAAACACCGATTTTCAAAAAGGGTGACAATCGACAATGTGGAAACCATAGAGGCATATCCCTTCTCAGTGTTCGTGGAAAATCTACTCTAGAATTCTATAGCAGAGACTCCGACGCCTAGCTGAGCCACAATTGGATGAAGTCCAGTGCGGATTCCGAGCAAACCGAAGTACTCAAGACCTAATCTTCACACTCAGACAGCTGAGTGAAAAGGCCCTTGAGTATAAGAGTGAGATCCATCTTTGTTTCATAGATCTGGAAAAGACGTTTGACAATGTCCCCTG
>JAMPIV010018684.1:912500-992500 GCA_024509875.1 Oreohelix idahoensis | reverse complement strand
AGAGAACATTAGAAAAGACAGCTCTATTAAGGACACTTTCATACAAGGGAAAGGTAAACAAAAGTTGCCTGCCTATGCAGACAACACCATCTTTTTCCCACCAAACAAAAAGTCTATAGAAATTATCCTAAACACATTCACAGACTTTAGCAAAGGTAGCGGAGCAAAAGTAAATGTTCAAAAATCAACAATAATGGGCATAGGCAAATGGAAGAACAAAGCAGACTTTCCCTTTTGGCTAACACCAACAAACAACATCAAAATTTATGGTATAACCTTTCCCTCACACCCAAATCGCACACACAGAAACACATGGAAAAATCTAACATCCAAAATACGAGACATGCTGCACAGATACAAATACAAAACCACAACGATTTTTGGACGAAGTTTAATTGTAAATACATACATTTTCCCTAAGCTACTTTACATTGCCCCAGTTTTCCCCCCCCCCCAACAGACTTTTCCCCCCCCCCCCCCCCCCCCCCCAACCCAAAAAAACCCCCAGACTATCACAGATATAAACAAACAGACCAGAGCATTCGTTTTTGGTCGCACAATTTACAGCATGAAACACAAGACACTTATACAAGAAAAGAAACACGGAGGAATTGCCCTCTAAGACATAGAAACAAAGATCCAGGCACTCAGAATTAAACAAATAAGCAACATCATCAAACACCTGGAACGATACACGCTCGCTCATTATTACACGGGACTCAGACTTTCCACGATGAGACCACTGAACAATGCAATCCCTCATCATTTCGGCCCTATGCCCTCATTTTATAAGACATGCATACAAGCCATTCAGGGACACGAAAACTTAATAAATCAGAAACAAAATACAATATATAAACGTAGGTTTTTCTCGTCTTTTGTCCTAGTAAGGCGCATTACCTTTTTGTTTGTTTTCCTTTCCACTCTGCCACAATTTTTACAGCGTGATACAACTCAGCAACATTAAACTGACTCTCCTTTGAGTATATTGAGTACAGCACGGCGGTTTGGGAGGGAAAGGGGGTGGACTTTCACCTCGCACCACCTTGAACAATCCATAAGGCCAGCTCTGTATGTATTTTGGTTATTGTAAATATCTGCATTAAGAAATAAAACCTGTATATTATGAAAGGCTGATATCCAATACACTCCAGTAATAGTTGAATTATAATCTCTAAGTGAGTTATCGCTAGTTATTCTTCTTCTTTCAAGTTTTCCATTCGTACATAGATCGATAGATGGAATGCCTCATTTCCCCCCAAAGAAAGTAGATCCTTCATTGGGCATGACACATTCAATATCCGTGCTGGTGGTGGTCGGGTATCTGTGACACTGGAGCTTTTGTGGCCAAGGCAGATCATGGTAGATTCGCCTGTAATGAGGTTCGCAGGCTTCCCGTATCTGAGAAAATAGAAGGGTCCTTGGAGCATTGTGTTTCTGTGAAATAATAAGCTAGAGAAGAAAACTGGTAGAAGACGAGGGTTAAGGATGACGGCCAAAAGTAGACATCGGTTGAAAGCAACAGTTTTGTTCCACAAAGAAGGAAGATAATGTATTATGATTATTATTAGCGGTGATAAAGAGAGGAACATATGATAATAATGATAATACGTAAAAGCTGTAACGATCTATCTCCTCCTTCCGACAATGATTCCCATTATAGCCCTCCCAGCACCTCTTTTTCTAATTTGTTCTTATATCAATCACATCACCTCTTTCTCACTTTCATTCGGTCAACACCTCTGACATCTTGTTATGATCTTTTCATTCCGTCATCGTCATCTATGAATGCCACTATCTCGATCCTCCTCACATTTGCAGCATCAATCTATCAGTCCGACTCACCTCTTCACATGCATGGAGGCATATCTGGAGTCATCCTTATATGACTTCTAGCTATGCACAATGCTACAGTGCGTAGATTTGGATGTGAACCTCTATCTGTGAGGCTAATTACACCCTCATTGATTCTTGAAGTCATCTACACACTTCCAGGGATTCCAGCTGTCGAGAAACATGTTGAGAATCCAGCATTGCACACTAAGCTTGGAGGAGTCACTTGAGCCCCAGATGTAACTCTGGCCTTTACCTGGTTGCCTACATGCAGGAGGATCCCATGAAAGGCAGGAATAGCTGAGAAGTGGCTCTGTTTAAGACATGACAATTCCTTGGGAGAGTCCAGAACCAGAACACAGTATTTTAGCTCTGAATAGCCGTAGAGCCCCCTTGAATTGCGGGGAATGCACAGTACGCCACACACTTCTTACTGCTAGCTTAAGACCAGATATGATGATCCTTTAAATGCAAGACAAACTGGAGAAACTGAGCTCATGACTTCAACTCAACACATTTCGGAATGACAGAAAAGCCACAGGACAAGCCTAGACCTACAGTGTAGATAATATCAAGGAGTCTTCAATTTGGTATTGGATGCAAAAAAGGGAAAAGCTCAGCAGCCCTAGTTAATCAACAAACAACAACAACAACTCACTTCTTCACAAATCTCCCTGCACGGGAATGTGAAGGGAACCTCATTTCTGATACAGAACGGGGAGTACACTCCACATAAGAGGAACTTGAGGTTGAGATGACAGTTGGTGGCTATGAGAGCATCGAACTGCTGAATCTCCGTGTTTAGTTCCTGAAATAAACAAAGCATGATTATTTATTAATATTGTCACAATAATTCATTACCCTATAGCTCTCATGCATGGAGGCATATCTAGAGTCATCCTTTTATGACCACCAGCTATGCACAATGTTACAATATACGTACGTGGAAGTGAACCTTTGTCTATGAGGCTAATTACACCATCATTGACTCTTGAAATCATGCACACACTTTCAGGGACTCCCCCTATGGTGACACTTGTTGAGAACCCAGCATTGCACACTAAGTTTGGAGAAGTCTCTTGAGCCCCAGATGTGATTCTTTGGCTTTGATCTGGTTGACTGCGTGCAGAAGGATCTCACTATGGACTCAATAATAGGCAGCGGGAGCTGAGAAGTGGCTCTGTGCAGGACGTGACAATTCCCTGAGAGAGCCCAGAACCAGAGCACAGTATTTTAGCTCTGCATAGTTGGAGAGCGCCCTTGGATGGCGGGGAATGCACAGTATGCCACGCGTTTCTTACTCCTTGATTGAGATCAGATGTGACGATCCATTAAATGCAAGCCAAGCTGGAGAAGTTGGAGCTCATGACATCAAGTATGAAGGTTTCGGAATGGCAGAAAAGCCACAGAAAAAGCCTAGATCTACAGTGTAGATAATACCAAGGAGTCTTCAACTTGGTATTGGCTGCAAAAGAGCGAGAAGCTCAGCAGCCCTAGTTAAACAACAATCCTATAATTCCCCAAGGAGCAGGGTTAGCCTTGGTAATTGCGGGGCCGTTTTGGGCTATTTTGGTTGAGCCCCCTGGACTTAAGATTATAGTTTTGTGGTAATACGTTTTATGTCAAAATATAGCGAATCAACATATATGTATTACTTTTAATACAGTTGAAGAACATATATACCCGATATCTAATTTGAAATAATCTTTGTTCCTTAATTGTTTCAAAGCTGGAGGTGGGAATCCGAGTTCGGGGCCCACTTCTGAGCGCGGGATCCGATTCGGTAAAATCGGCCTAAGTCTGGCCCTGCTAAGGAGCATAGGCCAACAAATTCATGCCGAGCCCTCATGTCCTGTGCCATCGGTTCAAGATCTTTCTATGTCTTCTCTTTTCCTGTCATTTCTGTCTCCAGTTCCATTCTTCGTGTGTGTGCGCGCGCGCGCCCGCGTGCGTGCGAGCGTGCGTGTGTGTGTGTGTGTGTGAACCTCTATATCTTTGTGTTTTCTAGAACAAGAACTATTTCGTAAATGCCATCAATGATGATCTATCTCGTGATATTCACTTCCGATTATCTCATAATGTTCACTTCCATTATAACTCATGATGTTCACATCCGGTACAGCTTATGAAGAGGCCAAGAGTTTTACCAAGAGCAGATACCGGAGTAAGTGGGAAGTAGAGCGTCCAGGCCAACAAAAAATGATGCATATTATCAGTTCAGCAGAAGTGAACAAGTTGTAATCTTCAGACTTCGCAGAGGCCAAAATAGATGGAATCCATCTATTCCACAAGCTAAAGATAGGAAGTACTGATAAGTGTAACTGTAGCTTCGATAAAATGACTACTGAACATCTTCAAAGGTGCCCGACATATGATGAGCAGAGACAGCGCATATGGCCATCACCAGTACCATTCGTGGGAAAATAAAGAACTCTATGGAGATGCCAGCAGCCTAAAGCTGACTATTGCTGTCTTTGAAAACATTTAAGTCAACGTCTGAAAGTGGAAGAGGAAGAAGAATGCTTCTGGTACAACTAGTGATGTTGACTTCCAGTATAACTCACGATGTTCACTTCCGATTATCTCATGATGTACACTTCCAGCCTATCTCGTGATGTTCACATCCATTATAACTCATGATATTCGATTTCCAGCCTATCTAGTGATGTTCACTTTTATATATCTCACCTTTCTTCCCATTTTCATCAGCATTTTTATTTCATTTTTAAAAAAAAGTTTTGCCTCGTTTTAACGAGGCGCGTTCCGTTCATCCTAGACACGTGGTCCATCGGTTATATTAGGGTACATATACAAAAATAAAAGACCTTGAGGTCTTGATTTTATCATCTCCAGTCTTACTCTCGCGGTCTGGGCTTATAAAGCGAGCGTACAACGTTCTTCATCAAACTCTATCGTGTGTATAACTATTTTTCTTTGAGGAGTCGTTATTTTAAAGATACAGTTTCTCATTTAACTTCGAGTTTTTCCAATATGTGTAATCTTTTAAGACAAGCTTGTCCGCAGACAGTAATCCTGTAATTTGCACCCCAGAAACCAAGTGAAACATTCCTCTCATTCCGGGCGTCAATAATTTTTTGTTTAGTGTGTATCACATGACAAGCAGGGTGAACTTGCCACCTGACAAACATTTTTGTCAAACATTTGACCCGCAAACTCTGCAGCAACCCTTGTGTAATTTAAGTACGTATAGAAGCTACAGTTGACTTGAATTACACTTTGCTGGGTCATCTTGTCACACGCAGGATTAGGGTTATAGTTAGCGGTGACAGCTATTTTTCTGCCTAACAACTCCAACACCAAATCATAACGCTAAGTAGTAATCTCTTAATTTATTAACACTACCACACATCGCTGACGAAATTGAGCAAATATAAACAAATAACCTAAACTCTAACCCCATTTTCGACAAGATGGCCGGCCGTAGAGTAACGTCTGATTCAAACTATATTTATTACTGTCGTAGCAATAGTGAACATTATCCCATCCCAACTAACATAATTACCGATGTATGTTACTGTTACGTGCAGTCTTTGATATCTTACAATATAATACATTTGTATGCTTGTTATGTTCGCAAATGTTTTGGAAACAAAATAGATACTTTTAGTGCTTAAGGAAAAGTCATTATTGAGTTACTTCCCTTGAAAGGACTTTCGATCGAACTCCGCGGATGAATCCAGTTTTACTGCGATTTATTCTTTGTTTGGGTAGAAATAGGTTGTTCTTGCTTCAGTGTATCTATGGCCTGAATTTATGTGTATTGTTTGTCTGGGTAGGACGAGTCTGTCTTATATCTGAATATCTTTGCATGTCTAAGTCGAACTATATGGTCTTTTGTCGTTAGAAAAAGGTCAAAGGGCTGTTCGGCGGATGTGTCGCTAGAGAGGTGTGATTTGGCTTCGTCCTGATGGGGACTGTGTTTTTCTATGTCGGCTTGTCGCCGGAAAAAGTGATCTCAGTATTTATGGGGAAAGTGATAGTCGTCTAGACCTATCGTGTATGCTTTACCCCAGTGTTTATTCTTATTGCCAAGGAATGGCAGAATCCTATTTCTGATACCAAGGTAACAAAAGATTCTCCTTATGAACTCTGGCTAAGCCACCGTTTTTCGATAGGCACGATTTGTACGTCTGAGAGAATATATTTAACTAGATGAAAACGACATTCATTCCTAGCAGCATTATATCTCGTATGATGAAATCAATTGTATTATGATAGAATCTACAGAGCAACGAGAACATTTAATTAATGATTAACTTTGATTCAGTTGTATCCAAAACGTGAGTGACAGCTCACGAGAGAAGCCATCTTGTATTCAAATATTTTATGACTTTCAAGAAGAGAAAAGGGATGTCCCGTATTATCGCTTGATGAGTCCAGAGATCACTGCTACACATGAGAACCCAGTACCAGCGGTTCAATATGATTATATGAAAAATATGTGCTGAACATTATTCTAAAGAATCTTCGCTAGACGAGGTTAGGTCTAGAAGCCATCTTGACTGTTGTTTATAATCTGACGTGCTTTGTCAGTAAACTCAGATGATATATATATGTGGGCAATACTGAGTGCTTGTCTACTGACAATCCATTATGCTATTATTCTACATGAGTGCCCATGTATCATTGCAAGACCATTTATCCACTGTACCATGATGTATTATGCCAACCTGTGATTTGTCACTATTCGTGCTGTCGAGTGTGTACGTCCAATTAAACTGTAGCAAAGGTACACAGTCGTTGGTGTCGATGACTTCCAGCCATACATGAGTGTGAGAAAAAGACCATTTGTCAACACCACGAACTCTTCTTATCATTCGCATATTATACTCACAATCTATGTCTACACACCACTGCGTAGGTCGAGTTGACATTCCATACTCAAACCACAAGCAACACAACAACACAGCATGTAGCTCTGGTGATGTTCTAGTGAGTTTAGACTTTATCAACTGTAATCAGAACGTCATAGAGACTTTATCATTTGGTGGACCAGCTTTCTGGGTTTGACCTCGCAGAAGTTAAGAAGTCAACAGACTACCGATACCAGACCGTTTCCTGTGGCTGATACGACACACTTGCAGTATTAGTTTGCTCTTTGTCAACACTTCGTCACGTGACCTGTCAAGTGAATGCAGTATGTAGGTCAGCGTTGTTGACATTTTTTACATTAGACATTACAGAGTTTCACAGAACAGTTGGATCAATTCTTGTCAATATTAACAGGAAGACAGTATTATTGAACTAAGAAGTCCTATTTTCATCGATGGATCTTCTTGTTTTCTATATATGAACTTTAATATTTAAGGCCAGAATTTATATTTCAATAAAGTGGCAGTTTATTTATTTTACAAGAATAACTTTGCCATTACTGTAAAACTGAGCCTACTTTGCAACACATACTATCATACACATAATTTATATATTTATGTTTACATGTTATTTATTTGTATAGTATGTTAGTTTATATGTCAGCGGGTTGTGTTTAAGGTTGGGCGGCGTCCTCACAACAGAATATCCCACGTCATAGAGGGTCCGTTGTGGGCGTTTTCTTTAGGTGCAATTTCCTTAATTGGAAATTTGCTTGCAACAACTAGTTGCTATTTGTGTTAGCTGTGAAGACTGTAATTATTGTTATTTTTGTAATATTTCTTTGTTCTTTAGTTTTGTTTGGATTTGTTTGTAATTTGTTGGTCTAACCTTTTCTATCTTTCATTTCTATTCACAATTTATATTCATATACTGTGACGTCATTTGTGTTGTTATTCTTTGCAGATTCAGTGATTACTTTCATTGATTTCCCTATTTGATTTATTTGATTTCTGCAAACGTTTTCGTATTGTCAGTCTTATTTGTACTTTATGTATTCTGTTGGTTGACATATGTTTTATATAGGTATATTTCATAAGACACTATTGCTTGTGCACTGCACTTGGATTATGGTATAAACCAGTACTTGATTATTATTACTGTTATACAAGACCTTATTAAGGCTTGTGACCCACAGATATTGGGATAGTGTGCTGATTAATCAAGTCATTAAGAACTTGTGGTATTATTATTATTTCAGGTGATTAGTATTATTGTTAGACACCATGTCTACATTAGAATACTTCATTATACAAGGGAAAGCCCTTGATAAGACTGGTCAACAATTAGAAGAATGGGCAGTTGCTCAATATGACAAAGCATTAGCTGCAGAGGAGAGAAAAGCTGCTGCTGAAGAGAAAAAAGCTGCTGCAGAAGAGAGAAAAGCTCTGGCTGAAGAGAAAAGATTAGAAAAAGAAGCTGATGCTGCTGCTGAACTAAAGAAATTGCAGATGCAGGTGGAGGAAAGGAGATTTGAAGCTGAACAAAAAAAATTAGAAAGAGAAGCTGCTGCTGAACAAAAAAGATTAGACAGCGAAGCTGAACAAAAAAAAATTAGAAAGAGAAGCTGCTGCTGAACAAAAAAAATTAGAAAGAGAAGCTGCTGCTGAACAAAAAAGATTAGACAGGGAAGCTGAACAAAGAAGATTAGAAGCGGAAGAGAAAAAAGCAATAAGAGAACATGAATTTGAGTTAGAGAAATTGAGATTGACAAGTATGAGTAATGTTAATCAGGCATCTAGTGGTAATGGTAAACCTTCTACTTACAAGGTTAAGGTTCCACCGTTCAATCAGTCCAGTGACGATATTACATTCTGGCTGGATAGATTTGAACGTTCTTGTCGTACACATAATGTGGATAAATCACAATACGCTAATCAATTAGCAGAAAACTTGAAAGGTGAATCTCTGACTAGATTATGCCTTGTAGGAGAAGCAGATAAGGATAATTATGATGTCATTAGGGCGGCTTTGATAAAAAATACCAGCTAAGTGAAAAAGGCTATCGCCTTTTGTTTAAGACGATGGTGCCTGAGACAGGTGTAGAATTCTCAGAATTCATTGCAAAGGCACGTCTCACAGTTGATCGTTGGATTGAGCTTTCTAAAACAGAAAAAACGTATGAAGGACTTATGGATTTGTTGCTCAGAGATAAGATTATGTCATGTGTTAACAAACCATTCCTTGAATTTATACATGAGCGTAAACCCAAATCTCTAAATGAAATGGAAGAATATTGTTCCCAATATGTCACTGCACACCCCGACGTGACTTTTGGCAACACTAAGATTAAGGAGAGTATGCCAGTTGCTTCAGCAACACCATACAATCCCAATTATTCACACAGATTTCAGGGACCAACAAGATCGCAATTACAGAGATACTCATTATAATGAATATGATAATGGTAACCAAGAGAACTATGACTCAAACCCAAATAGGGGTTACAATAGAGGTAACAATAACTACAGAGGTAATAATAACCGAGGTAGATCTCAAAACAGAAGACATAAACCACATTTTCAGGCAAACTCTGCACAACAAGAGTCCCATGAAGCCTATAAACAAAGTAAAGACAATAATGACGCTAATAATATGGCATGTGCCGCTTTTGATTTTGGGAGAGCATCTCAGTGCCCCCAATGCAAAACATTATTTGAGCCAACCACAGTGTCTACTTTAAGCTGCGGCCATCCTCTTCCTGCTCTTCCTGCATCAGTCGCGCATGATGGAAGAGGTTCTCTTGTCTTACATAAGGGTTTAGTAAATAACAATCCAGTCTCCGTGCTATTTGATTCTGGATGCACCACAATTGGTGTTAGGCAGTCACTCGTAGATCCTTCCCGTGCCACTGGAAAAGTAGTCAAATGTGTAACATTTGGCGGCACATTAGAGAAATACTCTACTGCTATCATTAGGATTGCTACTCCTTTCTTTACAGGAGATGTACACGCATGTCTTCTTCCGAATCCGATCGCTGACCTCATCATCGGTCGCATTCATGGAGTCAAAGAATGTACTCCGCAACAAATTTCCGCGTGGGAAAGGCAAAACATGCAGATTGCTAACGCTGTAGTCACTAGAGCTCAGGCTCTTAACATGCCTCAAACTTCATCTACTGAAGATAATGAAGTGCATAACCAAGATGATCCCTTGGTAATTTCTCGTGACTCGTTTATAAAACAGCAAGAAGATGATCCCACTCTGAAGAAATTCTTCATTCTTGCAACTAAAGGTGATCCGAATAAAGACACAAGTCGTAAATCGTGGATTACAAAGAAGAATGGCGTACTTGTACGTATGGTTCAAGACTCCATTACGTCAAGTCATTCTCAAATCCTGGTTCCCAAGAATTTGAGAGTTAAAATTTTGCAGCACGCTCACGACTCTCAGTGTGCTGGACACATGGGTTTTTCCCGTACTAAGTCAAGAGTCCTTGCGGCTTTCTTTTGGCCATTGGTAAATGTCGTGGAATATTCTAATCCACATATATAAATTATCAAGTAAATATAAAGCCTAATAAATACATATAATAAATAAAGGAAGAAGAATGGTAAAGAACAGTGCTGTCACAATGACTGTACTCGAAATCCCCTTGTTTTCTACTGCGTAAGCAAATTGTAACGTTTCACGTCGATATTAAAGGCTTTCTGCAACATACACGCGTTTCCCAAACACACAATAAAATGTGCTGCCTTTCTAAGAAAAACCTTGAAATATGCAAGTTGACCTAAATTTTAAATTCCATTCATGTCTTTTTCTACACTGCGTTACCAAAACGAACGAACAGATGGACAAAAGGATAAAGAGAGAGGGGAGGGCTGAAAATCAGGAACGCATGCAACACGCGTCGCGCGATACACAAATGCTGCCATCACGCGTGTAAGTCTACATGCACTAATTTTTTTTCAGACGGACAGTGATAAAATACACTACCCTTTCCCAGAGTTAGGTTTATAAATCCTGAAATCTCTTATTAGGAAAGACAACATTAGATGGGTTTACGGTTGAAAACATAACAGTACCCAGACAGCACATCTTCGAAACAGGAGGTAGAAAATACATATTTTGAACGCAGCCACGTAGCTCTTTTAAATTTGGATAATTGGGTTCCTTAGGGCTTGCTGACAAATAATATGTAAAACGTTACGCAAATAGTCCAGGAATTAATAAATTATACCCAAAATAAAATAGTGAGGATGCCTGACAGCATGGAATCATTTCTGCTCATAAAATTTTTTTTATAACGTGTTTGAAAAAACCTTACGTTACATAAATAGCCTACCATGTAAACTCCCCATTGATTGGAGCGCAACAAATGAAAGCCTAACCACGATTGGTCGGACTATAAATACTATCTTCGTTGTTAGGGGAAACGGGGAAAGGTAACATTTTTTCAAATTGTTGATTTATGCCTGTATATATATGTGTAGTTCAGTGGCAAACGTGAGGTAAAGCCTGTAATGCTCCAGCCTGAACAGAGGGTGTCGGAGAAAAGTCAAACGGCATGGAATGGCAAAACAGTACACTGACACCTAGATGATTGACTAGAAAGAAATAATGCTGGAATTGCAGAGGCGTAGTAACCATTAAGAAGGGTAATACTGGAATAAAGTATTTCAAATGAAGCTGACAGTTGGCCTAATGCTCTGAACTCAATGTTTGTGCTGTGTTGTGATCAGTGTAACAAGAGAGTTTAAGTTAGTTATGAAGTAGAAGGTACATCCTTCTTGATTTCAGGGACAGTGGTCTTGATGGTACTGAGCAGCACCTGGCCAGAGCTTTGCTGAATCCAGTGTCGGACAGCATACTCCTTGGTCCTTTTAGCTATCAGTGAGGTGTCTCCAGAGCCCAGAGGAGAATTCGAGCAGAGGAGTCCTTTCCTGCCGCCATCACGCCAGATAAGCTAACTTGGCCAGCTGAGCTCAACATTATGTCCCCTCATCTTGAAATAACTTTGTAAAAATAACATTCAGAGGGGAATTTAATTGTCTTAATATCAGGAACTGAGAACATCTCAAATACTAGTCCCTAAGACAAACTATTGAAGTCATGATGACAAATACCAACAGAGCTTGAACAAAACAAAACCCGTATTACCTCATATTACTACTACACAACTGACACACATAGGATATTTTTAATAATATATGTCACTACAATATTCATATTGATAAAGTCTGTACATATACTTGTAATTAAAATTGATTGTGATTCCTGGTTCCTTTGTATTTGAATCAGGACACAAATACATTATTAACAGCACTGAATACATATTGTTATTTGAAACGTTACGAGTGACTTCTTTAAGATATTCTCATAGAGTGTTATATGTATGTGAGTGTCACAGTGTTGTTAAGAGTAGTGGATTAAATTAAATTGTTTATCTGTCTGTTGTTGTGACTTACACTTCATCATACACATACCCTAGACACATAACGTAGTCATCACACTATTCCAGAATAATTCTGACTGAGATATATAGATATGTGGTAGCAAGTAAGGTTATATATAATACACTACTCTTATTAGATATATATACCTTCACAGCTGATCTCAGTCAGTACACTAAGTCCCCTATAAATATTTATAACATCCCACTTCACCACATATATTGGGGGCTCGCTCTTGGGATTTTGAATCTTTCCCTATTAAAAATATTGGGGGTAATTCATTTCAGGGAATATAAGAATTAAAAGGTATCCTTGGGTGGAATTAAATAAGGTTGAGCTCACGGTGCCTGTGTTGTCCATTATATATATTTAGAATTTGAATTGTTGGTTAGACATTATATAAATTTACCTGATAGACAATGGCGGACCTGGCCAAATTTCGATCTGCCGCTGTTCAGACTGCAAAAGAGTTAGGATTAGATGGGCAAGTTATGGTTGCTTATGTCACGACGGAATGTGACAAATTTATTGAACGCGAAGAAAGAAGGTTTGAAGCCGAAAGAAAGTTAGAGGCTGACAAGGAAATTAAGAGGTTGCAGATTGAGGCTGAGGCTAAGAAATTGGAAGCCGAGGAAAGAAGACAGGCTGCAGAAAGAGAAGAGAAGAAATTAGCTGCAGAAAGGGAAGAGAAGAAATTAGCTGCAGAAAGGGAAGAGAGGAGATTAGCTGCAGAAAGGGAAGCAGAAGATAAAAGATTACAAAGGGAACATGAGTTACGACTAAGGGAGTTTGAGTTTCAAGGCCATGCTCCTGAAAATGGTGCCAGTCCCTTTGCCTCTGATGCTACGGTTACTCAAGGAGCCTCAACCTCAGCTATGAATTTTCATTTAGATCATTTTGTTGAGAAAGACGATGATATTGAGAGCTACCTGAATAGGTATGAACTATTAGCTACCACATATGGGTTAGAGAGAGAAAGGTGGAGCTTAAAGTTATCTCAGGGACTTCGTGGGGCAGCTTATGAAGTTTTTGCAAAAATGAGCAGAAGTGATCAGGAAAATTATGACATGCTAAAGCAGGCTCTTTTGTTAAGGTATGAAAAGAATGCAGAGTTTTACAGGAAAAAATTTAGGAATGCTAAACTACTGTCAGGTGAAACCTATCACCAGTTCTCTGCACGAATAGAGACATACTTGGAGAAATGGACTTCTCTGGGGAAAACCCAAGATCTTAAGGAAATGGTCCTTATAGAGCAATTAAGAGAGTCCATGGCTCCAGACCTGAGAAAGTTTCTCATGGAACAAGGTGCAGAGAGGCTGGATGAGTTGCTAAATGTTGCTGAAAGGTATCAAGCAGCTCAAGCAGAGGTAACAGGTAATAAAAAGAAACAGGTGGACAACTTTAGGGCACCACAGAACTTTAATCAATTTGATCCTAGGGATCAAAATAAAGGTAAGCACCAATTTGATAGGCCACGGTATGACAATAAAAATAAATTCCCACAATTCGATGAAAGGAAATATGATGAAAGAAAATCTTTCAACCAAGGAAAAAGGTGGTGTAAAAATTGTCAGATGGACAATCATGACACTGACCGTTGCAGAAGGAAACCTGTGTATATGGCAACCCTTCAGGTCAGGTCGACCTCAAGGCAGGAGGAGGATATTATGTTAGATACCACTCCAGAAGAGATGAGGAAGGCACAGGCTGGGGATAAAACACTCAAGCCTTGTTTCAGAAAATTGTCAACTTGTCATACAACTCCAGGCAAGGGAGATTTTTACATGAAAAACAAGTTGATGTATAGGAAGACTGGAGCTAGATCCAAAGGTCACGGACAGCTGGTACTTCCTAAAAGATATAGGGCAGACTTAATAAGGAGCCTACATGTGAAACCAGATGGGGACCATGAGAAGATAGGTACCATCATTCAAAAGGTGGCTCACAATTATTATTGGCCCAAAGCAAGATGGGACATTGAGAACTTTGTAGAAAGGTGTAGCATAGCACATGAGGGAACACCCACAAGTGGGAACATGGATCAGGACCTGGACACGCCATGGGGCAAAATCAGGCCTGACAATAAAAGGAAAAATAGATTTGATAAGGTGGACCAAATGGAATGGGAAGCCCCTTTTCACGGACAAGCTTCACTTAACTGTTTTACAATGGCCACTATGCGGAGAGTGCAAAAAGATGTCTTACCCCAGGATAAGCCGAAAATCCCTCAATCGGACTTAAACAAACTGGAGGAAGAGTATGTAGGGAGGAAATCTCTCATCAAGAATTTTAAGTGGGGAGAAAGCCCCAAAAGAATTGGTAGCGGTCGTTTTGTAAATGATAATTCTGGGAAGAAAAATCATCACTATAAAGCTTCGAGTGGAAGAGACCATACCGGTGCATGGACAAATAGGTCCACACAATTAAAGGTCCATATGTAGCTTTGTTAAGAACGTGGACTGATGAAAAGGCAGAGGAAAACATTACATCTTCATACCAATATGTGAATGAGCTGACCACTCGGTTGAAAACTGGCTGGAAACTTGCCAATGAAAATTTGAAACAAGCCAGGAAGAAACATGCTGCCTATTATAACAGGAAGGCGAAGGACAGAAATCTGGCTGTGGGAGAGAAAGTACTGCTTCTTTTGCCTGGGAGTCAGAATAAGTTACAAATTGGATGGCAGGGTCCATATACAGTTTTAGAGAAGGTGTCTAGAACAAATTATAAGATAGATAAGAAGGGGAAAGAAAAAATCTATCATGTGAATCTCCTGAAGAAATATTTGGAAAGAGAACATCAGGAAGAGATACACTTGTTGACCTTGTCCATCGCCATGGAGATGGAAAAGGAACCACTTTCATCATTTGAATATCCATTACACCCCTGTGAGACAGCAGCACAGGTGAAAATCAGTACACATTTAACGAAAACTCAGAAAGAGAGAGTGCAACAGGTTCTAAATAATCATGCAGAGGTGTTAACAGACCGACCAGGGCATACAAACCCATTGGAATATGATATGAAACTAATAGACCCCACACCTGTCTGTATGAAACCATATTCGATTCCGTTTGCTAAGGAGAAAGCTTTGAAGGAAGAGATAGACTATCTGTTGAAGGAAGGAATTATTTCGCACAGTGAGTCTTCGTATAGTTCCGGGGTGGTACTCTTAAGGAAGCCCTCTGGAGAACATAGACTCTGTATAGATTACAGGAGACTGAATGCTATTACAGAAGGACAGGTGGATCCATTGCCGGATACAAATCAGCTGTTTGCCAGGCTAAATAAAGCTAAATATTTCTCAAAAGTGGATCTGAGTAAAGGATACTATCAGATTCCAGTAAAGCCTGAGGTTAGACCATACCTAGCTTTTAGTACCTCAGAAGGACACTATGAGTTTAATAGATTGCCATTTGGATTGAAGAATGCGCCTAGTGTCTTCTCTAGAATGATGAGAAAATTATTGGATCCTCTGAATAATCCCTGTATAACAAATTTTATGGATGATATCCTGATAGCCACAGAAACATTTGAGGAACACATTGACTCTCTGAACATGCTGTTTAATCGACTTGGGGAGGCCAATTTAACAGCCCGACCAACCAAATGTTGCGTTGGATGTAAAGAATTGGAATTTTTGGGACACACAGTTTATCAGGGAAACATGACCCCTGACCCAAAGAATTTAGAGAAACTACAGAAAGCCCCGAGACCACAAACCAAGAAGGACGTGAGATCCTTTGTCTCATTATGTGGTTTCTACCAGAAGTATATTAAAAACTTTAATTCCATATGTGCACCGTTAACTGAATTGACACGTAAAGGACATCCAGATCGCATTACATGGACACCACAATGTGAAATGACTTACCAAGAATTGAAGGAAAAGCTCACAAGTAAACCCATTTTGAAATTACCTGACTTAAGTCAAGAATTCATAGTAAGGACGGATGCAAGTAATATTGGGTTAGGTGCAACTCTACTACAGAAATCAGATGCATTGGATGGGGAATTAAGCCCAGTGGCATATGCTAGCAGAAAGTTGAATAAAGCTGAAATCAACTACTCAACTAGCGAAAAAGAATGTCTTGCAGTAATATGGGCGATAAAGAAATTCAATATTTATCTATATGGGAAGGCATTTAAGTTGCAAACAGATCACAAACCTTTATCGTTTCTAGCACAGGCTAAGCATGAAAACTCTAGGTTACTCCGGTGGTCTTTGCTTCTGGCTCCATATAATTTTAGCATTGAGTATATATCTGGAAAAACCAATTTGGGAGCGGATTTTTTAAGCCGCCATCCGTGTGATGAGAATCACCGTAAACCCCAGAAATAATAATAAATTTCTCTATGTGTATATAGAATAAAGGACTGACATATAATGTCTGTTTTAAGAGGGGAGGTGTCGTGGAATATTCTAATCCACATATATAAATTATCAAGTAAATATAAAGCCTAATAAATACATATAATAAATAAAGGAAGAAGAATGGTAAAGAACAGTGCTGTCACAATGACTGTACTCGAAATCCCCTTGTTTTCTACTGCGTAAGCAAATTGTAACGTTTCACGTCGATATTAAAGGCTTTCTGCAACATACACGCGTTTCCCAAACACACAATAAAATGTGCTGCCTTTCTAAGAAAAACCTTGAAATATGCAAGTTGACCTAAATTTTAAATTCCATTCATGTCTTTTTCTACACTGCGTTACCAAAACGAACGAACAGATGGACAAAAGGATAAAGAGAGAGGGGAGGGCTGAAAATCAGGAACGCATGCAACACGCGTCGCGCGATACACAAATGCTGCCATCACGCGTGTAAGTCTACATGCACTAATTTTTTTTCAGACGGACAGTGATAAAATACACTACCCTTTCCCAGAGTTAGGTTTATAAATCCTGAAATCTCTTATTAGGAAAGACAACATTAGATGGGTTTACGGTTGAAAACATAACAGTACCCAGACAGCACATCTTCGAAACAGGAGGTAGAAAATACATATTTTGAACGCAGCCACGTAGCTCTTTTAAATTTGGATAATTGGGTTCCTTAGGGCTTGCTGACAAATAATATGTAAAACGTTACGCAAATAGTCCAGGAATTAATAAATTATACCCAAAATAAAATAGTGAGGATGCCTGACAGCATGGAATCATTTCTGCTCATAAAATTTTTTTTATAACGTGTTTGAAAAAACCTTACGTTACATAAATAGCCTACCATGTAAACTCCCCATTGATTGGAGCGCAACAAATGAAAGCCTAACCACGATTGGTCGGACTATAAATACTATCTTCGTTGTTAGGGGAAACGGGGAAAGGTAACATTTTTTCAAACACTTGTCGAAACGGGGCTCATTGGTCAGACTCGCTGATATACACACTTGGGAGCGTTAGTTCGAGACCACTTGTTTAAATAAGCTTGATAAAGCATCAGTGCGTTGAAGCCAGCTTATATTTTGCTCAATAAAAGCCTGGAAGATAAGCAGATGGGAATTTGTGCCAGTTTGTGCCAGAATTCATTGCTAATCAACGTATCTGTGTTTATTCGTATGAATTGTGGTAAGCTTGAACCATTCAATATCTTTTAATGAAAATTGAATGTGAATTGTTGATTTATGCCTGTATATATATGTGTAGTTCAGTGGCAAACGTGAGGTAAAGCCTGTAATGCTCCAGCCTGAACAGAGGGTGTCGGAGAAAAGTCAAACGGCATGGAATGGCAAAACAGTACACTGACACCTAGATGATTGACTAGAAAGAAATAATGCTGGAATTGCAGAGGCGTAGTAACCATTAAGAAGGGTAATACTGGAATAAAGTATTTCAAATGAAGCTGACAGTTGGCCTAATGCTCTGAACTCAATGTTTGTGCTGTGTTGTGATCAGTGTAACAAGAGAGTTTAAGTTAGTTATGAAGTAGAAGGTACATCCTTCTTGATTTCAGGGACAGTGGTCTTGATGGTACTGAGCAGCACCTGGTCAGAGCTTTGCTGAATCCAGTGTCGGACAGCATACTCCTTGGTCCTTTTAGCTATCAGTGAGGTGTCTCCAGAGCCCAGAGGAGAATTCGAGCAGAGGAGTCCTTTCCTGCCGCCATCACGCCAGATAAGCTAACTTGGCCAGCTGAGCTCAACATTATGTCCCCTCATCTTGAAATAACTTTGTAAAAATAACATTCAGAGGGGAATTTAATTGTCTTAATATCAGGAACTGAGAACATCTCAAATACTAGTCCCTAAGACAAACTATTGAAGTCATGATGACAAATACCAACAGAGCTTGAACAAAACAAAACCCGTATTACCTCATATTACTACTACACAACTGACACACATAGGATATTTTTAATAATATATGTCACTACAATATTCATATTGATAAAGTCTGTACATATACTTGTAATTAAAATTGATTGTGATTCCTGGTTCCTTTGTATTTGAATCAGGACACAAATACATTATTAACAGCACTGAATACATATTGTTATTTGAAACGTTACGAGTGACTTCTTTAAGATATTCTCATAGAGTGTTATATGTATGTGAGTGTCACAGTGTTGTTAAGAGTAGTGGATTAAATTAAATTGTTTATCTGTCTGTTGTTGTGACTTACACTTCATCATACACATACCCTGGACACATAACGTAGTCATCACACTATTCCAGAATAATTCTGACTGAGATATATAGATATGTGGTAGCAAGTAAGGTTATATATAATACACTACTCTTATTAGATATATATACCTTCACAGCTGATCTCAGTCAGTACACTAAGTCCCCTATAAATATTTATAACATCCCACTTCACCACAGTAAACAAGGACATACGGATTTATTGTCGATCTTGTAAAGTATGTCAGGAAGTTAAATCCAAAGGTCCACGGCATGCTGCACCCATTCAGGCGGCAGACATTCCTATTCGGCCGTTTCAAAAAATGGCCATAGACATTATTGGTCCATTTAAGATCAAGTCTGCCAGAGGACATCAGTTTATCTTGACGTGTGTTGATATGTGCACACGTTGGCCAGAGGCTATTCCTCTAAAGAGCATTACTACTGCTGATATTGCAGATGCTCTTTGGCTTATATTTTCTCGTCTGGGGTTCCCCGGAGAGATATTGTCAGACCATGGCACCCAACTAATATCAGATACCATGTCTCAAGTAATGTCTACTCTGCAGATAGATAGATCTTTAAGTAGTATCTACCATCCAATGTCTAATGGGATGGTCGAACGCCTTAATAGAACACTTAAAAACTTACTAGGGAAGATAACTGAGGATCATCCTCAAGACTGGGACAGAGTTTTACCTGCGGCCCTCTTCGCTTACAGAGAGGTCCCCAATGAACATACAGGATTTTCCTCCTTTGAACTCGTCTTTGGCGCGCGTCCGCGTGGCCCTATGTCGTTGCTTCATGATCTCATAACAGCTGACAATATTGACGATGACACAAAGTCATCCTACGAATATGTCATCGCGTTGAGACAAAAGATAACGAAGCATGCAAATTAGCAACTTCTTCTTCTGAATTTGTGAAACAGAAGGCAAGTCAATTTGCCAATAAGAAGAGATGCTTACGACAACTTTGTCCTGGTGACAAAGCATTTGTATTACTACCTTGTAGGGAAAACAGACTACTTATTTCTTGGAAAGATCCGTACGATATAATATCGAAAATTTCCGATGTCGACTATATTGTCGATATTGATGGGAAGCATAAAACCTTCCACATCAATATGCTTACTGAATTCCATGAACGTCCGGATTATTTGCAACCCATTTTCCAAGCAACGGACAATTCTCCAGTACAACATGGTCATTACTCATCACTGTCTGTAATACAGGATGAGGAAACAAGTTTTTCAGATGTAAATCTTCCTCTTCCAATGATCCCACTTCATTCTAGTGAATCATGGAAGAACGTTACTGTCTCTCCTGATTTGTCTCTAGGAGAACAGCGACAAGTTTCAACTATGTTGCAAACATTTCAGGATGTACTCACTGACATCCCTGGACAAACTCATGTCATTGAACATGACATTGTTCTAACTGACCATACTCCTATTAGGGTTAGACCTTATCCTATACCTATACATTTTCAAGCACAAGTCGAGAAAGAGTTGTATGAGATGATAGATTTGAAAATAATCGAACCATCCACCTCTGCATATTCTTCGCCGATGGTTATTGTTCGAAAAAAAGACAATAACATACGTCTTTGCGTCGACTATCGCAAATTGAATCAAGTAACGAAGTTCGATGCCGAACCTATGCCTTTACTGGAAGAGCTACTTACTCGACTCTCCAAATCTCATTTTTTTTCACTAAACTTGATTTGTCTAAAGGATATTGGCAAGTTCCTTTATCTGAACGCGCCAAACCTCTCACGGCTTTTTCAACACCTAGAGGTTTGTTCCAATGGAATTTTATGCCTTTCGGTCTTATGAACGCACCAGCTACATTCGTACGCATGATGCGCCGAATCCTATCTTATCGGTCAGATGTCATTGCATATCTAGACGACATCTGTCTTTTCAGCGATACTTGGGAAGATCACTATTCATGGTTAGATGAATTGCTGTCTACTTTGCGCGAGCACAACCTGACAGCGAAACCCTCTAAAGCCTATATTGGTTTTAGCGAAATTTCTTTCCTAGGCCACCGAGTTGGTCATGGTTTCCTAAAGACAGAGGACCATAATACTAGTAAGATACTTAACATCTCTATCCCTAAGACTAAAAAACAGGTGAGAAGTCTGTTAGGTCTTATTCAATTTTATGGCAGATTCATTCAGAATCTATCCTCTATCATGGCACCTCTTTCTACACTTTTAAAGAAAGGTTCGCCTAATATGGTCCACTGGTCTCAGGAATGCCAATGCTCTTTGGATAAGATTAAAACATTGTTTTCAACACCACCTATTTTAGTGTTACCTACTAAAGATAAGACATTTGTTCTTCGTAGTGATGCTTCATCCACTGGGATTGGAGCGGCACTAATGCAAGAGTACTCTGGAACTCTGCATCCTGTAATGTATATTTCCAGAAAGCTTAATGCGGCAGAAAGGAATTATTCGGTTTTAGACCGTGAGCTATTAGCTATGGTTTGGTCGATCCTCAAACTACAGAGATTCCTTCTAGGCGCACATTTCATAGTAGAAACCGACCAAAAAGCTCTTACTGCTATACAGAGTAAGAATTTGAAGAGCTCGAGGTCTACTCGATACGCAATTGCTCTTCAACCTTTTCATTTCTCTGTGCGAGCTATTCGTGGATCAGATAATGTGATGGCAGACATTCTGTCAAGATGCCCACATGATTCCATATAACTATTAGGTCTTAGGCTTCTTGATATGTCTAGTTTATAATAGTTCCTTTCTATATCAAGATAGATACACATTTGTAATTTAATAATATAATGATTGTATCACTACATAGCGGTTCATTGATGTTTATTCACCGCTGTGCTTTTGATGATTTTTCTTCATAAATCATAAATTTAAGATATCTAATACGAAATTATGGTATGAAATTTTTTAGGCATTGTATAATTGCCAGAATTGTATTATACTTTGATGACACCTTCCTGGAAAAATTTACTTGTAGAGAAATAATTTCTCTCAGTTTATGAGATACATTCTCACCAGTCGCTCCATAAGTCGACTTAGCCTCATATTAGGCGTTATATTTATTCCTGATATTTTCATCTGCGCATTATTCATGCGTTGTGAGCCTATTGTACGTTGCTCCTAGATGTATTTCAAAAAAAAAAAAGTTCCATTTTTTTTCCCGGGAGGTGTGGTAAGACTGTTACGTGCAGTCTTTGATATCTTACAATATAATACATTTGTATGCTTGTTATGTTCGCAAATGTTTTGGAAACAAAATAGATACTTTTAGTGCTTAAGGAAAAGTCATTATTGAGTTACTTCCCTTGAAAGGACTTTCGATCGAACTCCGCGGATGAATCCAGTTTTACTGCGATTTATTCTTTGTTTGGGTAGAAATAGGTTGTTCTTGCTTCAGTGTATCTATGGCCTGAATTTATGTGTATTGTTTGTCTGGGTAGGACGAGTCTGTCTTATATCTGAATATCTTTGCATGTCTAAGTCGAACTATATGGTCTTTTGTCGTTAGAAAAAGGTCAAAGGGCTGTTCGGCGGATGTGTCGCTAGAGAGGTGTGATTTGGCTTCGTCCTGATGGGGACTGTGTTTTTCTATGTCGGCTTGTCGCCGGAAAAAGTGATCTCAGTATTTATGGGGAAAGTGATAGTCCTATCGTGTATGCTTTACCCCAGTGTTTATTCTTATTGCCAAGGAATGGCAGAATCCTATTTCTGATACCAAGGTAACAAAAGATTCTCCTTATGAACTCTGGCTAAGCCACCGTTTTTCGATAGGCACGATTTGTACGTCTGAGAGAATATATTTAACTAGATGAAAACGACATTCATTCCTAGCAGCATTATATCTCGTATGATGAAATCAATTGTATTATGATAGAATCTACAGAGCAACGAGAACATTTAATGAATGATTAACTTTGATTCAGTTGTATCCAAAACGTGAGTGACAGCTCACGAGAGAAGCCATCTTGTATTCAAATATTTTATGACTTTCAAGAAGAGAAAAGGGATGTCCCGTATTATCACTTGATGAGTCCAGAGATCACTGCTACACATGAGAACCCAGTACCAGCGGTTCAATATGATTATATGAAAAATATGTGCTGAACATTATTCTAAAGAATCTTCGCTAGACGAGGTTAGGTCTAGAAGCCATCTTGACTGTTGTTTATAATCTGACGTGCTTTGTCAGTAAACTCAGATGATATATATATATATATGGGCAATACTGAGTGCTTGTCTACTGACAATCCATTATGCTATTATTCTACATGAGTGCCCATGTATCATTGCAAGACCATTTATCCACTGTACCATGATGTATTATGCCAACCTGTGATTTGTCACTATTCGTGCTGTCGAGTGTGTACGTCCAATTAAACTGTAGCAAAGGTACACAGTCGTTGGTGTCGATGACTTCCAGCCATACATGAGTGTGAGAAAAAGACCATTTGTCAACACCACGAACTCTTCTTATCATTCGCATATTATACTCACAATCTATGTCTACACACCACTGCGTAGGTCGAGTTGACATTCCATACTCAAACCACAAGCAACACAACAACACAGCATGTAGCTCTGGTGATGTTCTAGTGAGTTTAGACTTTATCAACTGTAATCAGAACGTCATAGAGACTTTATCAGTTACGTCGGTCGGTCACACTCAAAATAGTAACTCGCGCCAGAAAAAAAAGTGCGCAACGCACAGTGTGCAACTTGCGCGGCGTGGGTGTTATATAAAACAAATACTTTGGTTTTTTTTTTTTTTTATTCTTTCACGAAATTAGTAGCGTTCGACAAAGAAAAAGTGCGTAAAAATTGGTGCGCATGAGCCCTCACCCGATGTACAAATCATGAAAACTTGAAAGTTTTTGTTAAAACCACTTATTATCAAGGAACACTCTTTGAAAACAATCCACGCACATTCACACGAAATGTTGTCATCAAAGAACTTTTAAATTGAATCTAAAATAACATAATTCTCGCCGTGTGTACGTTGGTCACAGCTGAGGAATGCAACCGTGTTGAAAAATTGTATTGCTTCCATTATACGAGTATATACTCTCCCGAAAATAGTTACAATCAACAAAGAAAAGCGTTCAAATGACCGTGTTCATGAACAGTTTGATTACACTGTATAATAGAAAGAAACCAAAAAACACTCTAAGAATGTACTTCTATCTGCTCATCCGGGAACGGAAACAGCACACTATAATTAAAAACCCGTCAAGTTTGACGGGTTATTGCTAGTTATTACATAAAATGCTATGTCACATTAATATTCAATTCAGCGTAAGATCCGGTTTGTTTCATGATTTCATAGCGGGTAGCAATTTTTTACTGTCTCTGGTAACGTCAATTTATTTGTCATTTCAGATTTTATTTTGTTTACTGGGAGTTAAAACAAAATACGGGACCCAAAGATGCAGCAATAGAGAATGCAGTCAGCGACTCATAGCTTGACTGCTTGCATCAGGGTCAGCGAACCAGAGCTGACCAAGACCCTACTCCACCTCCACGTGGTGGTCCTGGAAACAGTCTGCATCACTGCAGTCTGGCTGAGAGAGTAGGGATCGCAGAAGGAAGGCAAACCCGGTCCCAAAAAATGCCGTGCTGAAGTCGGATGTGTCGACCGAAAGGCGCAGATATCACACCTCCGGCGTAAACAGACACAACGCAACCAACGTCCTTTTCAGGACGAACGAGGAAGAAGAGGAAGAAGAAGAAAACAAAATACAACGTTTTTTGTGTGTCAAACGGCAGTTATTTCCCCTCGTTTAGACATTTATTTCGTGTATTTGCAAAAGATACAAGTGAGGGTATAACACTGTTTTTTTTTTTTAATTAGGAAGGGACTTTTCACTTTTACCTGTATACATTTATTTTTAATTGTAAGTAGTCATGGTAATAGTTGTAGATGTCATTTTAGTAGCAGAAGTAACACTATCATTACAGGTATGTATCCTTTTATCCGAAAACACCCGAAAACCGAGATATTATGAACATCGAAAGTTTCTCTGGGCGGCTTTTCGATCACAATTTGGGCGACTACTAACTATTTAGGGCGAGTTTGGGGCTATTTTTCGAATACGTTCAATACATATTTAAATCAAGTTCAAATCACTCGAAAGCTTACTACAGGAGTCAAGCTAAAGCTAACAGTTGATTACTCATATCAAGTTCAGCTCTATCGGAAGCTTACCATCTGAAGTCAAGCTAAAGAGCTCAAAAGTTGATTCTCATATTTATACAAAGTGCAACACACTGTTAAGCGCATGCTAGGAAGTAGACTCCATAGTCATATCAATTGCAGCTTACTCCAAAGTATATTTCATGAATCACGATTACACACTCCAGTTAATGAGTCTACATATTAAGAACATTTCGTGAAGATATCCAGTCTATCCAGTCTATCCAGTACCCTTTGGAGATTAGACAACAGACAATTTTCATACAACTGTTAACTGTTGGTCAACGCTACAGAGATATTGTCAAACAGTGAAGGACTGTATATCGTCAACGTTCTCAGTACAATAAAAGTTTTCACCAGAACGTCCTCAACTTAGAGATGCCCTACTCGACATACCTTATAACAACTTGGGACATTCTATGCATACATGTGAATCATCCAACCAGGGTGAAGCATTTAGAGACACATGGACTTTGTAGATTACTCACCATTTTGGTAACGCATATCATATCACATCATCATCATTTCGCTTTACGCAAGTTCATTCGTCTGTTTAATTAACTACAATACTAATATCTCATCTGTGTGTTTGTGTGAATCGTCTTGTACCGTCATCACGTTCTAATCAGTACTAACCCTTTATGTGTGGATGTTTAATTAATAAACCCAATAATCGTTTGATTATTATCTAGTTCGTTAATGTATTCACTCATGCTGTCGGTGTTAAATATTTACATACAGGGGAATTTCTACACTCAGATGAGGTTGGGGGCTTTTTCTGTTACGGGATCTAAGGGCAGAAGCTTAGGTCGTGGGGAAACAGAACTCTTTTCATAATTCACTAGAAAACACTGTCCAGTTGAAAGCATTCGCATTCCCTTCTTCTTGTCCTTATCTCGGATAGGTCTCTATTCTTTCTTAAGGAGACAATTTCTACCTAATATCTCATAGGCTATTCCTGGTGAAAACTACTGTCGTAGTTGCCCCAATACTCACCACACGACATCACTAGAGAGGGAGATGAAGGCAAAGAGAGATTGATATTGAGAGAGAGAAGGGGGTGGAGGAAGAGAGAGATAAATATTGAGAGGGAATGAGAGGTGGAAGGAAAAAGAAATAGTGATAGTGAGAAAGAGAGGCGGAGGTAAAGAGAGATAGATATTGAGAGAGAGTGAAAAAGGTGAAGGAAAAGAAAAGATAGATATTTAACGAGAGAATGAGAGAGGTGGAGGGATAGAGAAATAGATATTGAGAGAGTGAGCGAAAGAGAGGTCGAGAAAAAGAGAGATAGACATTGAGAGAGAGGTGGAAAGAAATGGCGAGAAAGAAAGATAGATATTGAGAGAAAGTTAGAGATAGGCAGAGGAAAAGAAAAGTAGATATTGAGAGACAGTTAGAGATAGTCAGAGATAGAGAGGTGGAGGAAAAGAAAAGTAGATATTGAGAGACAGAGATAGAGAGGTGGAGGAAAAGAAAAGTAGATATTGAGAGAGCGAGAAGGAGAGAAAGGTGAAGGAGAGAGAGTCAATAGAACAAAGAAAGACGTACAATTAGCTAGGTTGGATAACACGAGCCCACAGTGGGCTGATCACCTGCTTGCCAACCAATCTGATTACGGAAACAACGATAGATTGTTTGGTCTGTTTCTGTTCCACAAAGACGCCACTAGGCGTGGTGGAAACAGCGATAGATTGATCAATTTGTTGTTGCCCTAAGATGCCACTAGGCGTACTGGCCACATACTGCTTTGCCGGTTGGTGGCTAAGGATGGAAGAAGAAGAAGAAGATAACACGAGCCAGGAGATTGAGAGTGAGAGAGTGAGGTGGACGGAAAGAGAGATACATATTGAGAGAGAGAGAGAGAGAGAAAGAAGTTGAGGAAAAGAGTGATAAATATTGAGAGAGTGAAAGAGGTTGAGGAAAAGAGAGATAAATATTGAGAGAGAGAAAGAGGTTGAGGAAAAGAGAGATAACTATTGAGAGAGAGTGAGAGTGAGAGGTGGAGTGAAAGAGAGATAGATATTGAGAGAAAGAGAGTTAGAGATAGAGAGGTGGAGGGAAAGAGAGATATATATTGAAAGAGAGAGAGCGAGAGAGGTGAAGGGACAGAGCGATAGATATTGAGAGGGTGAGGCCAGGAACAAAATGAGGAATACTTTTAAGTGCAGTGGTTCTCATCGTGGGCCATGCTATATTTCTAGGGGGCCACAGTAAGATAGTAAAGTACTTTTGTCCAGCTAACAGCGACTATGAGGAGGGCCACAGTAAGATAGTAAAGTACTTTTTTCCAGCTAACAACGACTATGAGGAGGGCCACAGTAAGATAGTAAAGTACTTTTGTCCAGCTAACAGCGACTATGAGGAGGGCCACAGTAAGATAGTAAAGTACTTTTGTCCAGCTAACAGCGACTATGAGGAGGGCCACAGTAAGATAGTAAAGTACTTTTGTCCAGCTAACAGCGACTATGAGGGGGGCCACAGTAAGATAGAAAAGTACTTTTGTCCAGCTAACAGCGACTATGAGGGAGGCCACAGTAAGATAGTAAAGTACCTTTGTTCCAGCTAACAGTAACTATGAGGGAGGCCACAGTAAGATAGTAAAGTACCTTTTTTCCAGCTAACAGTAACTATGATGGAGGCCACAGTAAGATAGTAAAGTACCTTTGTTCCAGCTAACAGTAACTATGAGGGAGGCCACAGTAAGATAGTAAAGTACCTTTTTTCCAGCTAACAGTAACTATGATGGAGGCCACAGTAAGATAGTAAAGTACCTTTGTTCCAGCTAACAGCGACTATGAGGGTGGCCACAGTAAGATAGTAAAGTACTTTTGTCCAGCTAACAACGACTATGAGGAGGGCCACAGTAAGGTAGTAAAGTACTTTTGTCCAGCTAACAGCGACTATGAGGAGGGCCACAGTAAGATAGTAAAGTACTTTTGTCCAGCTAACAGCGACTATGAGGAGGGCCACAGTAAGATAGTAAAGTACTTTTGTCCAGCTAACAGCGACTATGAGGAGGGCCACAGTAAGATAGTAAAGTATTTTTGTCTAGGTAACAGCGACTATGAGGAGGGCGACAGTAAGATAGTAAAGTACTTTTGTCCAGCTAACAGCGACTATGAGGGGGCCACAGTAAGATAGTAAAGTACTTTTGTCCAGCTAACAGCGACTATGAGGAGGGCCACAGTAAGATAGTAAAGTACTTTTGTCCAGCTAACAGCGACTATGAGGGGGCCACAGTAAGATAGTAAAGTACTTTTGTCCAGCTAACAGCGACTATGAGGGTGGCCACAGTAAGATAGTAAAGTACTTTTGTCCAGCTAACAGCGACTATGAGGGGGGCCACAGTAAGATAGTAAAGTACTTTTGTCCAGCTAACAGCGACTATGAGGAGGGCCACAGTAAGATAGTAAAGTACTTTTGTCCAGCTAACAGCGACTATGAGGAGGGCCACAGTAAGATAGTAAAGCACTTTTGTCTAGGTAACAGTGACTATGAGGAGGGCGACAGTAAGATAGTAAAGTACTTTTGTCCAGCTAACAGCGACTATGAGGGGGGCCACAGTAAGATAGTAAAGTACTTTTGTCCAGGTAACAGCGACTATGAGGAGGGCCACAGTAAGATAGTAAAGTACTTTTGTCCAGCTAACAGCGACTATGAGGGTGGCCACAGTAAGATAGTAAAGTACTTTTGTCCAGCTAACAACGACTATGAGGAGGGCCACAGTAAGGTAGTAAAGTACTTTTGTCCAGCTAACAGCGACTATGAGGAGGGCCACAGTAAGATAGTAAAGTACTTTTGTCCAGCTAACAGCGACTATGAGGAGGGCCACAGTAAGATAGTAAAGTACTTTTGTCCAGCTAACAGCGACTATGAGGAGGGCCACAGTAAGATAGTAAAGTACTTTTGTCCAGCTAACAGCGACTATGAGGAGGGCCACAGTAAGATAGTAAAGTGCTTTTGTCCAGCTAACAGCGACTATGAGGGGGGCCACAGTTAGATAGTAAAGTACTTTTGTCCAGCTAACAGCGACTATGAGGAGGGCCACAGTAAGATAGTAAAGTACTTTTGTCCAGCTAACAGCGACTATGAGGGGGGCCACAGTAAGATAGTAAAGTACTTTTGTCCAGCTAACAGCGACTATGAGCGGGCCACAGTAAGATAGTAAAGTACTTTTGTCCAGCTAACAGCGACTATGAGGAGGTCCACAGAGGTAAATTAGACTTAGAAGGGGGAGGGGACATGAACAAAAAAAGGTTGAGCGCCCTTGACTTAATGTTCTGAAAGAAGCAGGGGAGACGACAAGTACGATAAGTGTGTACACTCACGTCAATGCTACATTGTCCAAACATGTTGGGCATTGTCCCCCAGGAGAAAGTCAGGTTAGCACAGATTGGAATGATGGAGTTCTCCACGCAGTTGGTGTGCTCAAAGTGGCATTTCACGTCTTTTACAGGTTTCAGGCAGTTTCGAGATGGCAGACCCTGGGAAATATAAACACCTTGAGATATATCAATGATTACTTGGATAGTGTCTGACTTGTGTGTGTGTCTTAATGTCGTTTTATAAAGCAGTGTCTTCATAACGGATCCGTACATACGCAGAGAAAGACAGAGAGGCAGGCAGGCTGGTAGTTAGGTAGGTAGCTGGGTAGGTAGGTGAATACGGACTTACACAACGAAAGGCAGAAAGTCTCAAAACAGACAGACAGACAGACAGGCAGGCTGATAAGTAACTAGCTAGGTAGTAGCAAATGTTTACCTTTGATAAACTCACCCTGTACTATAACTCTTTGGCCACATTAGTGGACCACTACGGCAGATCAAGGGAGACAACCCGCGACAGTAGGTGAATAAGTAGGTCGTACGTACCTACCTACTTACATACCTACCTACCAACTCACCTACATTCCTGACTAATGACCCACTGACCTACCCACTCACCTTCCTACCTACTATAGACCTTACCTACCTACCTGCTTGTACCCTCACCTTCCTACTTACCTACCAGGCTACCTGTCTTTCTTTCTATGTGTCTGTCTCTTTGTTTCTCTTTTTGGCTTCGTATGTCTACCTGTCTTTCTATCTGCGCACTGTCCCCGTGTCTCTTTCTCCGTTTGTCTGTTTATCTGTCTGTACTATCCGAGTACCTTCAGTCTCTTTGTCTTTTAATTTTTGTGTGTCTATCTATCTGTCGGTGCTTACTCACTTCTACGTCAGATCTGCCTAGCTGTAATTGGCACCTGACTCTGCTCTTGAGTTAGGGAAGGCAAATGGCGGCGATGAAGGAAATTGGTCACTCTCACTATTTAAGAGAAACAACTGGACCTAGTATGTTGAAGTCTATAACACTTCACTCCCCTACGGCGGTATCTTCTATACGACTACCTTTGACCATTACGTCACATCTGATGTGACCTGAGCAACTCTTCTGGCTGTAAAACTACAATATTTTTTTTGGGGGGGGGGGGGGGGGGGGTGTGGCTTCCCGCCTTTCTGTCTGTTTGTCTCGTCTTTTATGATACAATCTTTAAATTGCTGAAGCTGTCTAGTATTACATCTGACATTATTTTGTTTCCTTACCTAAACTTACTGGGAGCCGCGGTAGCATAGTGGTTAATGCACTGGCTTCCTAGCTCAGTGGTCTATGGTTCGATCCCCAGATGAGGTGGGATTTTTTTTTAGGCCGCAAACGGCTCCTGGGTTGACCCAGCCCCAAATTGGTACCAGAGCAAGTCTGGGAAGGTTAAGGCGGCCGGCGCGATGCTGGCCACATCACCCCTAGTGTGCCGACGGTCGAGAAAATATGGGCCTAACACCATATTCCCAATATGCCTCAATAGGGCGTGTAACGGGATCCTTTACCTTTACCTTACCTAAGCTTACTGCGTGTTTTTAAAGATTTGAAATTCGTATTCCTGATTCGATGTCTCACTTTGTTTGTTTGTTTTTGTTGTTGTTAGTTTTGAATTTCTGCATCAGCGTTTTTTCCCCGCCTGTCACAACTGTGTCCTCAGCGTTTTTCCTCCACCTTCAGTTACGTTAATGTATCCATCTCTTTTCAAGTGCATCCATAAACAATCCCCCCCCCCCCCCCCCCCCCCCCCGCCCCCCCCCCCCCCCCCCCCCCCCCCCCCCCCCCCCCCCCCCCCCCCCCCCCCCCCACCCCCCCCCCCCCCCCCCCCCCCCCCCCCCCCCCCCCCCCCCCCCCCCCCCCCCCCCCCCCCCCCCCCCCCCCCCCCCCCCCCCCCCCCCCCCCCCCCCCCCCCCCCCCCCCCCCCCCCCCCTAATCATCACTCAACAGCTGAACAAACTGATACGCAGACATACATATAGGTAAATAAATACAAAACAGACATACAGCAAGATGGACGGCGAAAGAAGGAAGGGGTGGGTGGATAGAATGAAGAATCGATGTAGGGATGAATGGATGGATGGATGGAAGAAGAGATGAATGGATTGATGAATGAATGTATAGATTAGATAGATAGACAGACAGACCGACAGACAGATTCTGTTAGTGCCTCGCCTTCTCAGTTCCTTTGCTCTCCTATCTCTGTCTGACCCTATGGGTTCCACTCCAGAACATAATAAATTTGGTTAAAGTTTGAGTTCCTCAATGGATATAAATCCATCTTCATTTCTACAATAGACACAGTTATTATTATACAACCCCACAAGGTCCTTTTTGTTTGGATATGCGCCCACACTGAAAGACGTTTTGGTGAGGAGCGCCCCATTCAACCTTGACACACGGTCCTTATGTCAAGGTTGAACGAGACGCATCTCGCCAAAGCGAGGTTTATGTCAAGGTTGAACGGGGCGCACCTCGCTAAAACGAGGCAACACTCCTTTTAATTATATATATATATATTCATTTAGGTTTCATTGTACATTCCTATGAGGACTACTCTCTGACTACGTCAGTGTTTCTCAAACTGTTTTGGGTCACTATCCCCCATGGCTCCCAGAGCACATCCCTAGCGCCCCCTCTAAGTTCCTGCATAACAGTTAAAAACAAAAACACTATCAATAACACTGTTGGTTATACACATGGCTCTATTAAAAATTACCTCTTGTTTATTAACATATCACGATTATCACGTTATCACAACACGGATATAATCAAATTAGCAACAAAGCATAGTTGGTCCTTTTTAAGCACCTACAGATATCTAATTTCGCCAGATGCCAAGGAAAAGTACATTTGGACACACCTTGCAAGTGGACACTCACCAAATTTTTTTATTTTTTTTTAACCAGTGGCACTTGGGCTTTCAGCCCTTCGGCCCAATGACATTGTTGTTACGAAGCTGGGGAACCTCTGGACTTTCCTTCCAACCCGGTCAGGAGCTTCGCTCCTTCCCATCCACAGAGGGTTTATCTCAGGAGCCGTTCCAAGTTATTCAGTCAAAATCCCGGTCGATGACACTGCTTCAAACGCCCACGCCCGGGCTTGAACCTTGAACATCTGATCGCCTGCTCAATGTGGTAACCATTACACCAGCGCGGCTCCCCTCTCCAATTTTAAACTGGTAAACACTATTTGGCACTGGTTGTTACCTTCCAAAAGATGCTGATTAAATCTTAGTGAGCTGACCATATCCTTCTTGTTCTAAGTTTCTCTGTCTTCGGTGTTGACCGACTGGACAACAGTAGCTTCATTATCCTGCATATCCACTTTCGTAGCAGACGATTACGTTAGAATTTATTATCAGCGATGGTTGCATGAGCTCAGGATTGCAAATATTGATGAGGCTATGCCTTGCTTAATGGTTCTAGTAATTCAACCACAGCGTTACCTATCTTTCCTATCTCGTCCCCGCCTCATTGATCCACAACATTTTCCACCCACTAACGCTGCTTTAAAATATTCGAATAGGATATTGCAGTTAATTATTATCAAATATTCCCCTTACCCACTTGACAAGCTTCTCCTACCCCCTGGTACCCCCACGTTGCGAACCTCTTTTATAAGGTGTATGAGAAACTGGGACTAGCGAAGTTAGGGAGGAGCGGTGGCTTAGGGTTTGTAAAGGCTATGAATTCCTTTTAAGCACGCACCTTAGAGCCCTGTATAATCAAAACGCATTTGCAGATGTTAGGTTGAGTAATATAGTTGAATTTAACCAATTACATCCTCAAACACCCACTTACTACTGAAACCCCCCCCCCCCCCCCAGCACAGTTTTCCCTTATCGCCCTTTTGGAGGATTCCAACGCCCGGGGGGGGGGGGGGAGAACGGAGGCGGGGCGGTACCGCCCACTTTGGGAACTACTGGTCTTAGTTCCTTAGGTCTTCGTTTTGATTGTCAACTGTCTTGCATCCGCACTTGTTTACTTACCTTACATTCGCACTTGTTTACTTACTTTACATTCGAACTTTTCCGCCCAGTTCAGGCTCAAAAGATCTTTTAATGGTCCAGCGCATTTCTTCTTTGCCTGCATGCACGTCTTCTTGCATGGTCCCAGAGGCAGTTGTTTCCCATTGCACTTGGGCAGGTAGGTTGAGCACGCTAGAAGTCGCATGTTTCTAGAGCACGAGTGATCCATGTAGACCCAGAGACGTTCTAGTTCCCTGTACACGTCTAACTGTGGAGGTAGTGTACATAGTTATACGCTTATGGTTACATGTACGGTATGTACCTATGTCAACATTGTTTAAAAACAAACCCTAATTATAACCGAAAGCTCCCACCTAGGGTCCGGTTAAACGGCGTATAGAATCTCTAAACGAAAGAAATTTTCAGTGGCGTATTTTAAGAGACCTTTGATATCATCTTGAACGGGGAAAAACTACAGAAAGTTGAAAGTTTCAATTATTTAGGCAGTAAAATGACTCAGGATGGTGACACAACAAGAGAAATCCATACGAGAATTGCTTTGGCAGCTAGCGCCTTCAATAGATTATCTAACATTTGGAAATTACGATCATTGAATATACATACCAAGCTTCGTCTGTTTAATTCAAATGTTATCTCAGTGTTAACATACGGCTGTGAGAGTTGGAAAATAACAAAATCATGGGAGAACAAGCTGAATACATTCGAGAACAAATGTCTTAGAAAAACTCATGAACATCAGTTGGAAAGAATTCAAGACTAATCGACAAATAAGAGAAGACTCTAGGCAGAAATATGTCTCCGACTATATAAGGAAAAGACGATGGTCATATATCGGTCATGTCCTACGAATGCAAAACAACAGAATACCACTACAGGCGCTCACTTGGGTTCCTGAGGGTAAGCGGAAAAAAGGAAGACCAAAAGAAACACTCAGAAGAACAATAATAAGAGAAGGAAGAACGTTGGGCCTAAATAATGTGCAAGAGCTAAGAGGAGTGGCGTCACAACGAACAACCTGGAGAGCACTGGTTTCTGCCTTATGCGCCGTGTTTGGCGCTTAAAGAATTTATTATTATTATTATTATTATTATTTTAAGAACATTTTGAGTGGGCTTTTTGAGTGGGAGGCGTCTATATGGGAGCTCAGTCTTGTAACCAAAATATTTATAGAATGTGTGATTCCTATATACAAACATTGGGATTCTCGCCGGTGCAACGGAGTTCGTGCACTGTGCTGAGATGCTCCGAGTGTGACCTAAAGGTGGAGATCAGAGCACTGATGGAGTTGTCCGTGTGCAATGAAGATAGTCCTTAAATCCAAACCAAACCAAACAAGTCTTGTAGCCAATCCAAACCCACCACACGGCACGGCATAGTAAAGCCATTTTGTAATCGTGGATTGTAAATTATACTGAGGTATCTGAGGAAGGTGGCTGAAGTAACAAAAAGAGATATGGTCCGCATCCAGACGATACGTCATGGCCTCAAAATGCCAGCCCCTGCAAACCCAAGTGGAACAGTCCCAATTACGACGATTTGGCCATGTCTGCTGAATGGAAGAAAATCGGCTACGACAATAGATATGGGAAACTAAAGAGTCAGGGAACCAGACCTCCAGGACGATACAGAGTTCGGTGAAAGGACAAAGTTAAACAATCTCTGAAGGACCGAGGGCTGTTTGGAACCAGGCCAGGGGGAAGACAGCTGAGAGGATAATATGGCGCTCTCTCTGGTAAATTTCTACACTCCAGGGTAGAAGACGAACAACCAAGTAAGTAAGTAAGCACACAAATTAAAGGGCGAAAAAACGCCACGCAATCTAACGTTTCTAAGGTAAAAAGTAGTCCCGTAGCAGTACTGCCATAGAGGACTGAAGTGTTAGAGACTTCACCTACACTAGATCTCAGGTGTATAGGTGGGGTGAGCTTTACAATGTCCAAACTTATTCAACCATTGGCACATTGGCTACCCTTCCACCCTGCTTCGATCCACAACTGTAGGTGACCATCAATTATTTCATGCAAGAAGTGTTTGTCAACAGAAGTTAAAAAAAAAAAAGTTCTTCAGTGTTATATAGAGCCAATCATGTTATACTGAAGTGAGTTATGGACAGTTATAGACAAACAAGAAATCCACAGAGGCCACAGAGATGTGTTTTAACTGACAATTCCTTGGGAGAGTCCAGAACCAGAGTACAGTATTTTAGCTCTGCATAGTTGGAGAGCTCCCTTGGATGTCGAGGAATGCACAGTAAGCCATGCACTCTTCCTCCTATCTTGGGACCAAATGTGATGATCCTTAACATGTCAGCCAAGCTGGAGGAACTGGGGGGGGGGGGGGGGGGGGGGGGGGGGGGGGGGGGGGGGTCCCCCCGTCCCCTTCCCCCCCCCCCCCCCCCCCCCCCCATTAAAAGAGTGTATGAATACTATGGACAGCTAAAAAAGAATTTGGCGAGCAGACGAAGGTTATTACTCATATAAGATCGAAGAAGGGCAATTTCTTTGGAGATGTTATTGGACGAAGAAAGCTGTAACGGTTGCAGGAAAAAAGAGATAGAGAACGACATAGAAAGAAAAACTGAACATTTTGGCGCAGTGGCGTGGAAGGACGTTAACAATCGAATGTATGATCATCCCTAGTGGCAACTGTCTCGGAGTTCGAAATTAAATAGAGGGGTTCGGATCGCAGAACAAGCTAGAAATAATTATATTATTCTAGTCCAGGCTAATCGCCAACCTAGGAGCCCGTTCAGGCTGTCGATGGTTATGTGAAGATTAAATTAAGGTTTTCTTTCTCTTGTGTTTTAATTTCCCATCAAAACTGCTTTCCTTGAAGCGTTTGTGGCTTAACCGCGGTTTAAATTAAAAAAAAAAAATAAAATACAGAAATACGCTACCACTCTTTCACCACACATAATTTCAACAAATGTGTTTACAAATATGTTGTGTAGTTTAGTCTTACCTGTGTGGTGTGGTTGAACCGGTTTGGCAGTTTTGTATGAGTGTATGGGACCAGGCCCTTACACATAGGGAGATAAATCTCTTCACATCCGAAACGCGAGTTACCGTTAGCTCCTTTTTTGGGCTCTTTGGCTCGGAGTCCCTTGCGATCTGAAATAAGAGACGTCTGCTCTCAAGTTTTGAAAGAAAGAGCCATCAATCAATTTATCAACACTCTTTAGCCCCCAGGGAGCATAGGTCCTTATCAAACACACGCCAAGGTCCTTATCAAACACACGCCAAGGTCCTTATCAAACACACGCCAAGGTCCTTATCAAACACATGCCAAGGTCCTTATCAAACACGTGCCAAGTTCTCCCGTCAGCTCAAGTTCTTTTATTGTTTTCTTCATAATTTTCATTTCCGTCTCCAGCTCTCGTTACCACGCGTTTTTTGACCTAACTGTACCTACCACATCGCTGTGGATTCCACAACTAGGACCGCTTTGTAATGCTATCAACAGGTTTCCTCACTGTGTATCCTATCCTTCACCAGCGCCTTCTTCTCATCTCTTGTTCCACTTGGCGCCTGTCTGGTTCTTGTCATCAGTTCCACATGTGTTCCCTTTCAATCCTTCTGTTTTACGCAAGCATCCATTTATAAAAGTCTATAGCTTTTTTGGTTGTTTTTATTGTTCTCCGTGATTCTGAGCCATACAATAGGACTGACTTGACATTTGAATTGAAGATTGTGATTTTTGTCTTCGACTTTATTTCTTTGAATTCCATATATTTTCCAATCCAGTGAAAGCTCTTCTAACCTTTTGTATTCCTATTTTTCAACTATTGTCACTCAAACTGTGTCTATATTGTTGGTGGGGCTCTTAGCGAAGTCTTTATAATCTGCTGCTATGAGGGGAAAAAAAGGGGGGGGGGGGGTTTAAAAGGAAAGCTGGCTGAGATTTAAGAATTTTTCATGATTTTATTGTGTTTTCCCATTCTCGTATCATCAATATTTCTAATTTCGCTCCTTGTAGATCTGCACTAAAGCTGACTTCCATAGCAGGAAGCCTCCACTAAAGTATGCATGTGCTTTTGCAGTGGTGATTTCCGCGCGATCGTTTTTGCAAGATGCGGCGGCCAGTCCCACGAACAACCTTTTATTTTTCGCCTCTTTCGACACGCAGAGACTCCCGTAAACTACACAGGGTATGGTACGGTAAAGGTAATCTCTTAGCAGATATTGTCGTTGGGGCATGAAGTGTTAGTGACTTCACGACACTAGGTCTAAATTTATGAAGCCAGGCGACAAGTTCCCTTCCTCAATGCCTTTGCCTTTACCAACTCTATGAGAAACATCAGTTATCTATTTACAACTTGGTAGACTGGATCGTGACGCTGTCTGGTTTCGAACGAGGCATCTTTGCTTCATGAAGCAAGAGCCCTACCATCAAGGATTATTGGTAAACCAATTTTAGGTGTCATAAGTATGTTTATTGTCCTGCTATGATTTTTGTTGTTGTTGTTGGTATTTAATTTGGGCTGCTGAGCGTCTCACTCTTTTGCAGCCAATACCAAGTTGAAGACTCCTTGGTATTATCTACACTGTAGATCTAGGCTTTTCCTGTGGCTTTTTTACTATTCTGAAACGTGTTGAACTGAAGTCATGAGCAGCAGTTTTTCCAACCTGGCTTGCATGCAAGGGACAATCACATCTGGTCCCAAGCTAGGAGGAAGAAGTGCATGGCATACAGTGCCTTCCTCGACATCCAAGGGGGCTCTCCAAATAGGAAGAGCTAAAATAGTGCTGATGTGAATGTGCTAGTAGTGCAATGTCATCTGCATATTCCAGATCTTCCAATGTAGAAAATGTTGTCCATCTTATTCCTCTTGGACTGCCCTCTGTTGTCTGGCGCATCACCCAGTCTATGACTGTTAAAAATAGAGTGGTTGATAAGGGGCATCCCTGTCGTACTCCTGTCTTCACCTCAAAGGTTAGGTTTTTTTTCACACAACATGCCTAAGAAAAATTCACCGAATCTTTTGGCCGAATACCATCACTAACCAAGATCTGCTTACTCGTAGCAAGCAAGAGGACATGCACACCATCATAGCTGGCAGACGCTGGAGCTGGGTTGGTCATGTCCTCAGAAGAGACCCCGATGACATGACAAGAACAGCTATGCTTTGGACCCCTGAAGGAAAACGAAAGAGAGGCCGACCAAAAACAACCTGGCGGAGGACTGTGGAGGCTGAGATGCAAAGAATGAACCAGAGTTGGGGCACTGTACGAAGGATGGCCACCGACCGAGCAAAGTGGAATCAATTTGTTGTTGCCCTACAAGACGCCACTAGGCGTGATGGCCACTGACTGCTTTGACGGTCGGCGGCTAAGGATCAAAGAAGAAGAAGAAGAAGAAAATAGTGCTCAAGTTCTGGGCTCTCCCAAGGAATTGTCACGTCCTACACAGAGTCACTTTTCAGCTCCCCTGCCTATCATGGGCTCACAGTGAGATCCCACCGCATGCAGCCAACCAGGTAAAAGCCAGAGTTACATCTGGGCGCTAACGTGACTCCTCCAAGCTTAGTGTGCAATGCTGGATTCTCAACATGTTTCACCACAGGGGGATTCACTGCCAGTGAGGGTGTAATTAGCCTCACAGGCAGAGGTTCACTTTCACATCTGTATATTGTAGCATTATGCGTATCTTGTCGTCATATAAGGATGACTCCAGATATGCCTCCATATAACGTGCTGTGATTATGTGGGTATCTATAATAGCTGGGTTGATTTTGCTGTTTACTGTCAGCCGCACCATATTTATTGTAGCTACTAATTCGTACAGCTCTCAAAGGTACAGCCTTGTATATCAATCGCCATTGTTTCTAGCGTAAAACTTTGTAAGCTGAGTGTATATTCCAGTGTTTAGTTTTCGATAAAATGGGCCAGTGAGCTATGTTTGAGTTTTCCCCATTTTAGGAGGTTTTGCTGCTATGTAGAATACAATATGCTGGTCTAATAGTAAAACGGAATCCGAGGCATGCTGTATTTCCCCATTTCATTCAATGTCCTGCACATCTGTTGATGTTCTTTCCGTGTAGTTCACTGACTGTATATCGCGATCTTCATCCTCTTCCCATCTAATTTTCTTCCATTTACAGTCTACTACATAACAGTAGACCTCCAAGAGACCATAACAACAGAATATGACTACTGTACTGTAACCTCAGCCATGTGGCACAATGTGACTAATATAAGGTTGTGCGTAGGACTGGCAACGTCATCGTGTAAAAACAATTGCCACATAAACCCCCGATGCTGGAGCATGTGAATGCTTGGTGCAGGCTTTCTGCATGGGGACCAGCTACAGTGGTTGCCCCATGCTCTGTATGAAGCACACAGAAAAAATTGCTGCCCGGTGTGAAATCTTACTTACTTACTTACTTAGTCGTTCCCCTTCTACCGTGATGTGTAGAGATTTGGAAGAGAGAGCGCCAGACTATCCAATCGGCTGTCTTCCTCCTGGCCTGGTTCCATTCTAGTCCTCGGTCCTTCAAAGATTGTCTAATGTTGTCTTCTCAGCGGACTCTGGGTCGTCCTGGGGGTCTGGATCCCTGGCTCTTTGTTTCTAATGCTTGTCGTGGTAGCCGATCTTCTCCCATTCTGCAGACATGGTGTGAAATCATGTGCTGAAAAAAAAACCTGATGTCACGATGAGATGTACTATAGCTGTTATGCCATAAAATGGCAGTTTATTGTTTTTATTTTGACGTTTGTTTCGTGGATAAGAACGAAGAAATAACAATTTACAAATAGGGTGTGACTTTTCAATTACCCTTTAGATCATGGGTTCTCAACCTTTTTTTGCTCATGCCCCTTACCCTTCTGGGCCTCATTTACCTCTGTGGCCCCCCTCATAGTCAATGTTAGTTGGGAAAAAATGTACTTTACCATATTACTGTGCCCCCCCCCCCCCCCCCTAGAAAGATGGCATGGCTCTCTGGGGGTCATATGACCCACGCCGAGAACCACTGCTCTAGATTACCGCTGCGAATATTTGGACACTTCAAAATATAACTTGTGAAATCTGTAAACAGCGAACACTCGGACAAATATATCACATCTTTTTCTCGTTCTTCTTGAAGTTTCATACCAGTTGGCGTAGGTGATCACGTCTCTTCATTAACTCCTGTCCTCAGAACCGTTTATCCATTCTGTTGTTGACTTCTTTCTGGTGCTAGGATGTCAAACTGTTCGGTGTCCTATCTCGTTGCCAGTTTCTGTCTTCTTTTCCTTCAATCTTTCATGATGTCATAATATATTCCAGGTTTGCTCTTCTCGTAACATCTCTTAGGAAAGTGAATTGCTTCCTTCAAATATGAGTTTTACGCCCCGTTAAATTTCCCCGTTAAATTTAGCTGGGTTGGCCATGTCCTCAGAAGAGACCCCGATGCCATCACAAGAACAGCTTGTTACGGTATATGATATTAACGCCGTCTGCTAAAGGTTATCAGACGTGCAATTGTAAAGGTTAAGGCATTTAATATATTGCGATAGATGTTTCAATTATTGAACGCTCCATACACGATCGATTATGACGTGTATAGCGTTGTTTGGGTCACAGTCGGTAACTAAGAAACGCTACCCTTTGTTACTTGACCGCCAAGCTGAATAGCTGCGTTTTTTCTAACCTTCCAATTCAATGGCATGATATAGCCATTTATATATGCATTTTTTGATGGACCAGGGTCAGTCCTAGAACTCTATATGAGAGGAAAATTTATGGAGGTTAGTATTTAACTAGAATTCTCAGAAGGAGAAGAATAATCGTCAAATTCGTATGAATATATTCAGACTCGCAGTCTCACTGTCGGCAGGTAGCCATGTCTAGCTGCGCGTGCATATAGCTGTGATGTTCTGACGACAATACTGCATTGTATCCTTAAAACGGACATTGACACGTAAACCAGCAGTCTACGTTATTGATTAATTTATGCATGACTTATAAGGACTTCTGTTCTACTCCTATTTGAAATGATCATCCTGTGTGTACAACTGTGAATTAAATGTATGGACTCAATGAAATGACTTATCAAATCAATCGTATTCCAAGGTTCAAGTATTGTTCGGAATCTTCCACCCCCGCATTCGCTTAATCTTCCATCGAAGGCACGATGCACTATCACTGAATAAAAAAAACTAACATATCAAAGAAAAAACAATGGCCAGAAATTTATAATTGTTTTATTCATATCACATGGAACATTGTTCAGAGCAAACCACCTTGCAACAGTGGTGCCCGGTATGTGGGGACGAAAAACAACCAAAAAACCAAAAATTTTTTCATGACTTTCGAATGAATTATTTACGATCAAGTTTTAATCACATGACCATTACGAAGCTGACGTGACGCACGTGATCATGAATAGTAACATGACGTCACTGTTGCATTGTCGCCGTGAAGAAGACATCTTTTCAACGCCTTTCTAGTTCGCTTCAAATTTATCAAGATGCACAAGATGGACTACCGTTGCCTGCCCATCAGGAGCAGACAGTCAAAGGCACAGGCCTAGCTGTTGACGACCTCTAGCACTGATATAAGCAACGGAAAAGATAAGTCTAGGTGTTTAACTGTTGTTATTGCAAACAGTGCTAACTGAGTCCATGCCCTCTGCCTACATCGGCATGTTTTTACCTATGTTTAATGTACTTTTTGTTGTCTTAATGTGTTGTTAATTCGTGGGAGGTAGGGAGGATGAACCGAAATTAGATTCTGTGGCTCTCACGATGCCTGAATTGATTTCGGTCGTTTCTTAGGGCAGTTAAACGATTGCACTTTTGGAAGCCCCATTGAGGTTTGCCATTGGACTATCTGTCCAAATCTGCTGTCGTTTGACGATTTGTGTTAGCTGTACCGTTCCGTAGATAACTGGTGTATTTTATTCGTACTCAGTTAACAATTTTATTCAGTTTTGTATCATGTTCGTTAACTATTTCGTCCAGACTACTCTCACTATAATTTATTTTATGATTGTTAAATGTTCGTCCGTTATGAGTCCTGTGATGTCATCATTTTTTGCAGTCATTTTTTTTGTGTACTTTGAATATTAAGTTGACCTCGGGTCAGACCTTGACCCTTCATTTGGCTTGTGACACTTCCGCTTGTTTTATTTAGTTCATAAATTCATTTTTAATTGTGAAAATGTCTTGTTTGCGTCTTAACATTGTTTGTACCCTTTAGTTGCATCATTGTTTTGTTTGTCCTCATGATATATATTAAATACTACATTAATAATATGATATTATATGCAATAATACACTTGTAATTTAATTTAATTAATTTTTTTCTGATATTTAAGGTTAATATGGGACATTGCATAATTATGCAGTGATAGTCCAAGAAAGTAGCACTACAATTTATAAGAGATGCCTAGGGCATAATAATATAATATATATATATTGACCAAATAAAATAATCTTATAGTCTACCTTTGAGGTAATAGACCCATTGTATATTATTTAATATACTTTTCTGGTACTAAGAGAGTGACTTAGTACATTGAACAATATAATTACTAGGAATCATACCCAACATTATTGGATATTAAGATTAATTGTGTGAAGTAATTACATAATAGTTAACAGATATCATAACTATTTATGATATAGTATTATTTAGATACAATATTGTTACAAAATATTGTCTATTAGTTGAACTTAGACATTAGAGTTCAGTACTATTGTGATTATTTATATTGAATATTTCTAAGTTGAGTAAGTATAATAATTACTCTGAAGCTACTATTGACTATTTTAATCAGTAATTATCAATAATTACTTACAGATAAAAGTCAAAATGCTTACTATAGACCATTTCGTTAAAATTGGTAGGGAATATGGTTATAAATCTCAAGAACTTCGTCAGTTTGCTGAGGCAGAACTGGAAAAACATGAAAGAAAAGAAGCAGAGAAAAAGGCTGCATTAAAGAAAGAGGAAGAGGAACAAAAGGCTGCATTAAAGAAAGAGGAAGCAGAACGTGAGATGAAGCAAATTGCCAAGGAAAATAGATTAAGAGAAATTGCTCAACAGGAAGAAGAGAATAAATTGAAACGAGAGGAAATTATTTTACAACAAGAAATGGAATTGGCGCGTATTAAATTGGAGACAGCAAGATTACAAGCACAAAGTGCTGATGCAAACCAGAATAATAACGCACAAAATGGATCATCATCCAGCCAAACTAAACATTTCTACAACTTTAAATTACCCACTCTCAACTTAAACGTGGACGACCTTTCATCGTTCCTGTCACGTTTTGAACAGACTTGCAAAACAAATCATTTGCCTGAAGAGTCATGGGTACTCAAGTTAAATGAATTCTTGGTTGGAGAACCACTGACGGCTTCTCAAAATGCTGACCCATCAATAGCAAATAACTACGGTGCTATTAAGTCCTTGCTTTTACGAAGGTTTCACCTGGACGAGGAACACTGTAGGTTGAAATTTAAGGGAATTTTACCTGAATCTCCAAAAGATTTTGCAGGATTCATTGCGAACATACGCAATACATTTAATAGATGGGTTGAACTGGCAGAAGTCAACAAATCATACGACAAATTAGTTGATTTACTACTACGGGATAAGGTATTATCTTCGGTTAGCCAGCCATTTTTTGCATATTTGCAGGAGCGTAAACCAGGTACTATGGACGAGTTAGAAAAAATTTCTTTAAACTACTGTTCGGCACATCCGAATGCAACCATTTCTAACTCCTCATTAAGAGAACCTCTACCTGTGGCGTCTAATATGGCCTACAATCATAATAACAAACAAAGACATCACAGTGTAGACAGAAGCAGGTTCCAAAGAAATCACAATGTTAACTTTCAGAAGGGACATAATAATGATTTCAACAATAAAAATGAGTTCAACAGAGGTAGATCACGAGATAGAAATTATTCACCTCAAACAAACTACCACAATGGTCAACATAACACTAATTATAATCGATCACATACTCCCAATAATAATAGTAACTGGAATGGTAATAATCATGGCTCGAGACATCGAGATAATAGTTACTATAGAGGACGACGAGATAATTCTAACAATTATACTCGGAATCGATCTCATTCTCGGGGATCATCTCATTACAACCATAATACAGGGGCGGCAGTTACAAATAATACTACCCCTATAGCTCAGGTCCCACTTGACAATAATACAACACAGTCTTCTGCTGCATGTTTTGCTATTAATTATAATGTGGCAAATAGTTGCCAACAATGCAATCTTATTTTTCAGAAGGCGAAAGAAACAGTGCTTAACTGCGGACATATTACACCAGAGGTAGGTCTTGCAGTCAACGATGGAACAGGCCTACTAATTTTTAACAGGGGATTAGTTAATGGATCCGTCGTCTCAGTGCTGAGGGATTCAGGATCCACAACGATTGGTGTACGACAGTCGCTGGTACATCCTAGCTGTGCAACGGGGGAATATGTCCGTTGCATGACTTTTGGGGGAACTATTGAGTTTTACCCCACAGCTATTATTCATGTTAACACACCTTTTTTCACAGGGAACGTAAAAGTATGTATGCTAAAAAAGCCTATAGCTGATCTGATGGTTGGTCGTATACACGGCAGTAAAGATTGTACTCCAGATGAGATTATAGAATGGGAGAAAACATAACCTATGCACTGGAAACGCCGTGACGACTAGAGCGCAGACTCAACTCATGGAGAAAGTTGATGATAATAAAATGGATGCAGACAACCAAGAGGAATTTGTAGTCAATTCACCTATTGACAGGGAAACATTTGCAACCAAACAAAAAGAGGATAAATCTTTAAAAAAAATTTTTTAAGCTGGTTGATAAAGTTGACAATCTATCCTCAGGTAATAATAATAACAAACATTGGTTTGTTATTAAAAATGACATATTGATTAGATGTTTTAATGACAAATCACAAATGAAACAACAAGTTATGGTCCCGTATACTTTTAGACGGTACATTCTTCAACATGCACATGACTCACATTGTGCTGGACATATGGGATATACTCGAACACGATCTCGAGTACTGTCTTCATTCTTTTGGCCAGGAGTGTCAAGAGATATTTCGCAGTATGTACGTTCCTGTACTACATGCCAAGAAGTGAAAGCACGTGGAGCTTTTCACACGGCGCCTATTCAGGCTTGCGATATCTCAGTAAGACCTTTTGACAAGATGGCAATAGATATTATTGGTCCATTGCTACCATCGGCCAGAGGACATAGATTCGTCCTTACGTGCATTGATTTGTGCACACGATGGCCAGAAGCTATCCCATTAAAGACCACCACTACCACAGATGTAGCTGATGCACTACATCTCATCTTTTCTAGAATAGGGTTTCCTAGAAAACTTTTATCAGACCATGGGTCACAGTTTATATCTGACACCATGAAGGAAGTCATGAAAACTTGGAACATTGATAGGAATTTAAGTAGTATTTATCATCCTATGAGTAATGGTGCGGTTGAAAGACTTAACCGTACACTTAAACAACTACTACATAAGGTTACTGCTAAGCACCCTCATGACTGGGACAGAGCACTCCCAGCTGTTCTATTTGCTTATCGGGAGGTACCGCATGAACAAACTGGCTTCTCTCCCTTTGAATTAGTTTTTGGTGCTCCCCCAAGAGGTCCTATGGGACTAATAAAAGACTTATTAATTGACGCGGAGATGACTCAGGACACTCAGTCATCTTACGAGTACGTGATTAATCTTCGGAAGAACATTATTGAGTCTTGCCAGTTGGCAACAGCTTCTTCTGAGGCTGCAAAAGCTAAGGCTCGATCTCTACAAAATAGGTCTCGACGATTACGCCAATTATTCCCAGGCGACGAGGCTTATGTGTTACTTCCTCACAATAACAATAAATTATTGATATCTTGGAATGGTCCTTACAAAGTCATTGATAAAATTTCCGACGTTGATTACGTCTTAGATATCAAGGGACACAAAAAGATATTTCATATTAACATGCTCAAGCAATTTCATACACGTCCTGAACACTTACAGTCAATTTTTCATGAACTAGATGACAACACAGTATCTACTTGTTATTATTCTAACTTATCTGTCATCCAGGAAGAAGAATCTTCTTTTCCTGAGGTACAGTTACCGTTACCGGTACCAGTAGTTCAACCTACTGAATCTTGGCGGGATGTAACCATCTCTTCAACGGTTACACCGCAACAGCGTCTACAGATTGCTAATCTATTACAATCTTATCCAGATGTATTGACCGACGTCCCGGGTCGCACATCGGCTATCAGTCATGACATTACTCTCAATGATGATACACCTATTCGTGTACATCCCTATTCTGTTCCTTTACATTTCCTTGCTAAAACTACTAAGGAACTTGAACAGATGTTGTCTCTGGGAATCATTGAGACTAGTAATTCGCCATTCTCTTCTCCATTAGTGATTGTCCGGAAGAAGGACAATAACATCAGACTATGTGTTGATTATAGAAAATTAAATGCTAAGACTATAGTTGACAGCGAACCACATCCACTTATCGACGACTTACTGCCACGTCTATCCAACGCAACTATATTTAGTAAGATAGACTTAACTAAAGGTTATTGGCAGATACCACTGACCGAAAAGGCTAAGTACTACACCGCATTTTCCACTCCACAAGGTCTATACCAGTGGAATGTGATGCCTTTTGGGCTTGTTAATGCGCCAGCTACCTTCATTCGCCTGATGCGACAAATTTTATCAGGTAGACCAGACGTTATTACATATATTGACGACATATGCTTGTTTAGTTCGTCGTTTGAGGAACATGTTTCGGGACTTAGATATGTTTTCGACACTCTAAGGAATTATCATCTAACTGCTAAACCTACAAAGGTGCAAATCGCGTGTAATGAGATAACCTTTTTGGGACATATCATTGGATCGGGATATATCCGAACGTTACCTAGTACAGTCTCCAAAATTCTAAACATAGCAGTTCCTCAGACGAAGAAACAGGTCAGGAGTTTGTTAGGACTTGTTCAATATTACAGTAGATTCATACCAAACTTGTCATCCATCACGGCTGTATTGTCTTCATTGTTAAAAAAAGACATGCCGGTGAAGGTGACATGGACTGGTACATGCAATGAAACTTTCAACAAAATTATAAATTTGTTCTCGCATGAACCAATTTTAAGACTTCCCGATGCTTCCAAAAGATTTTTCTTACGAACAGATGCTAGTAACTACGGCATTGGTGCATGCCTGCTCCAGAACCATGATGGCATTCTACATCCTACCTTATATATATATCAAGAAAGCTAAAGCCGGCAGAAACAAAGTATTCCACAGTCGACAAGGAACTTTTATCCGTGATATGGGCAATAACTAAACTTGAAAAGTTCTTACTTGGTGCTCCCTTCACCATACAGACGGACCAACGTGCTGTAGCATCTTTGCGTCGATCTAATCATAAGAGCCAAAAACTCGCCAGATATGCAATCATCCTACAGCCATTTGAATTCTCCATTGAACATATTCCTGGCACTGAAAACATTGTGGCGGATGCGTTGTCACGTAATCCTATTGACGACGAATAATCAACATTAACATTCCTAAAACATATCAACTATAAAGGAACTAACCTTGCCTTCAATTTAAACTTTATAAACACTATATGCATCACAGAATTGAACTAAAAGACAATCAAGGTATACATATTGTCATTGAAACTTCGTCTAACGTCCATACACGATATATGAATATTCGTTGAACAATCATGGAACAATATCTGACGACAAGTCGAACTTATTATCCTATGTGCACTTAATTCTTGGATGCTGGGATAAATGACATTTCTTTCCAACGTAAACGTTTGAACATTTTTGCCTAAAAGAATTCATCAGGATCAAGACTACGGATGGATCATCATATCCTATACTAATTAATTAGTTAACTTAACTTCTTAATTGAATTATTATCAATAAAATGAAATGTGAGAAAAAAATGAAATGAAAGAACAAAAAAAAAAAAGAACGAAATATAAAAAGAAGAAATTATGAAAAGAGAAAATAAATCTCACACAAGTATTAGATTAATATTTTTTTTTTAATGTACCTATACATTATTTAGTTAGTTAAATTAGATAGTTATTATTCACTAACACTTAACACACACAATTAAGTTAAACTTATATTCGAATCTCTTTCTATTTCTTCTCACTTATTTTGTTTTTTTTTTCTCTCATAACATCGCGTTACATTAGAATCTTAATAATTTATCTCTTAATTTAATTAATTAATTTAATTTTAATTAGTCAAATTAATTCCTATATGACATACTAATACGACAGACCTTACTTTAATTTAATTCTATCATTCACTGTTAACATTGGACATTTTATTTAGTTGATATAATAATATGTATAATATTGATATATAATGTGATTAATGTTAGATGACTATGACAAATAGTTAGTTGACATGACCGCAACACGGTTCTACTCAGAACATCGTCGGCCATATGTCACAATTGTGTTAAATTTTTTTTTTGAAAAATTGTTAAGTCGGATAGATCTTGAAAAAAAATCTATCGATTTTTTTTTTTCCCCGGTGTACAGGGAATTGTTACGGTATATGATATTAACGCCGTCTGCTAAAGGTTATCAGACGTGCAATTGTAAAGGTTAAGGCATTTAATATATTGCGATAGATGTTTCAATTATTGAACGCTCCATACACGATCGATTATGACGTGTATAGCGTTGTTTGGGTCACAGTCGGTAACTAAGAAACGCTACCCTTTGTTACTTGACCGCCAAGCTGAATAGCTGCGTTTTTCTAACCTTCCAATTCAATGGCATGATATAGCCATTTATATATGCATTTTTTGATGGACCAGGGTCAGTCCTAGAACTCTATATGAGAGGAAAATTTATGGAGGTTAGTATTTAACTAGAATTCTCAGAAGGAGAAGAATAATCGTCAAATTCGTATGAATATATTCAGACTCGCAGTCTCACTGTCGGCAGGTAGCCATGTCTAGCTGCGCGTGCATATAGCTGTGATGTTCTGACGACAATACTGCATTGTATCCTTAAACGGACATTGACACGTAAACCAGCAGTCTACGTTATTGATTAATTTATGCATGACTTATATGGACTTATGTTCTACTCCTATTTGAAATGATCATCCTGTGTGTACAACTGTGAATTAAATGTATGGACTCAATGAAATGACTTATCAAATCAATCGTATTCCAAGGTTCAAGTATTGTTCGGAATCTTCCACCCCCGCATTCGCTTAATCTTCCATCGAAGGCACGATGCACTATCACTGAATAAAAAAAAAACTAACATATCAAAGAAAAAAACAATGGCCAGAAATTTATAATTGTTTTATTCATATCACATGGAACATTGTTCAGAGCAAACCACCCTTGCAACAGTGGTGCCCGGTACGTGGGGACGAAAAACAACCAAAAAACCAAAAATTTTTTCATGACTTTCGAATGAATTATTTATGATCAAGTTTCGATCACATGACCATTACGAAGCTGACGTGACGCACGTGATCATGAATAGCAACATGACGTCACTGTTGCATTGTCGCCGTGAAGAAGACATCTTTTCAACGCCTTTCTAGTTCGCTTCAAATTTATCAAGATGCACAAGATGGACTACCGTTGCCTGCCCATCAGGAGCAGACAGTCAAAGGCACAGGCCTAGCTGTTGACGACCTCTAGCACTGATATAAGCAACGGAAAAGATAAGTCTAGGTGTTTAACTGTTGTTATTGCAAACAGTGCTAACTGAGTCCATGCCCTCTGCCTACATCGGCATGTTTTTACCTATGTTTAATGTACTTTTTGTTGGCTTAATGTGTTGTTAATTCGTGGGAGGTAGGGAGGATGAACCGAAATTAGATTCTGTGGCTCTCACGATGCCTGAATTGATTTCGGTCGTTTCTTAGGGCAGTTAAACGATTGCACTTTTGGAAGCCCCATTGAGGTTTGCCATTGGACTATCTGTCCAAATCTGCTGTCGTTTGACGATTTGTGTTAGCTGTACCGTTCCGTAGATAACTGGTGTATTTTATTCGTACTCAGTTAACAATTTTATTCAGTTTTGTATCATGTTCGTTAACTATTTCGTGCAGTCTACTGTCACTATCATTTATTTGATGATTGTTAAATGTTCGTCCGTTATGAGTCCTGTGATGTCATCATTTTTTGCAGTCATTTTTTTTTTGTGTACTTTGAATATTAAGTTGACCTCGGGTCAGACCTTGACCCTTCATTTGGCTTGTGACACTTCCGCTTGTTTTATTTAGTTCATAAATTCATTTTTAATTGTGAAAATGTCTTGTTTGCGTCTTAACATTGTTTGTACCCTTTAGTTGCATCATTGTTTTGTTTGTCCTCATGATATATATTAAATACTACATTAATAATATGATATTATATGCAATAATACACTTGTAATTTAATTTAATTAATTTTTTTTTTCTGATATTTAAGGTTAATATGGGACATTGCATAATTATGCAGTGATAGTCCAAGAAAGTAGCACTACAATTTATAAGAGATGCCTAGGGCATAATAATATAATATATATATATTGACCAAATAAAATAATCTTATAGTCTACCTTTGAGGTAATAGACCCATTGTATATTATTTAATATACTTTTCTGGTACTAAGAGAGTGACTTAGTACATTGAACAATATAATTACTAGGAATCATACCCAACATTATTGGATATTAAGATTAATTGTGTGAAGTAATTACATAATAGTTAACAGATATCATAACTATTTATGATATAGTATTATTTAGATACAATATTGTTACAAAATATTGTCTATTAGTTGAACTTAGACATTAGAGTTCAGTACTATTGTGATTATTTATATTGAATATTTCTAAGTTGAGTAAGTATAATAATTACTCTGAAGCTACTATTGACTATTTTAATCAGTAATTATCAATAATTACTTACAGATAAAAGTCAAAATGCTTACTATAGACCATTTCGTTAAAATTGGTAGGGAATATGGTTATAAATCTCAAGAACTTCGTCAGTTTGCTGAGGCAGAACTGGAAAAACATGAAAGAAAAGAAGCAGAGAAAAAGGCTGCATTAAAGAAAGAGGAAGAGGAACAAAAGGCTGCATTAAAGAAAGAGGAAGCAGAATGAAGCAAATTGAGAAAATAGATGAAGCAATTGCCAACGGAAAAGAAGAGAAAGAGCAATTGCCAGACAGGAAGAAGAGAATAAATTGAAACGAGAGGAAATTATTTTACAACAAGAAATGGAATTGGCGCGTATTAAATTGGAGACAGCAAGATTACAAGCACAAGTGCTGATGCAAACCAGAATAATAACGCACAAAATGGATCATCATCCAGCCAAACTAAACATTTCTACAACTTTAAATTACCCACTCTCAACTTAAACGTGGACGACCTTTCATCGTTCCTGTCACGTTTTGAACAGACTTGCAAAACAAATCATTTGCCTGAAGAGTCATGGGTACTCAAGTTAAATGAATTCTTGGTTGGAGAACCACTGACGGCTTCTCAAAATGCTGACCCATCAATAGCAAATAACTACGGTGCTATTAAGTCCTTGCTTTTACGAAGGTTTCACCTGGACGAGGAACACTGTAGGTTGAAATTTAAGGGAATTTTACCTGAATCTCCAAAAGATTTTGCAGGATTCATTGCGAACATACGCAATACATTTAATAGATGGGTTGAACTGGCAGAAGTCAACAAATCATACGACAAATTAGTTGATTTACTACTACGGGATAAGGTATTATCTTCGGTTAGCCAGCCATTTTTTGCATATTTGCAGGAGCGTAAACCAGGTACTATGGACGAGTTAGAAAAAATTTCTTTAAACTACTGTTCGGCACATCCGAATGCAACCATTTCTAACTCCTCATTAAGAGAACCTCTACCTGTGGCGTCTAATATGGCCTACAATCATAATAACAAACAAAGACATCACAGTGTAGACAGAAGCAGGTTCCAAAGAAATCACAATGTTAACTTTCAGAAGGGACATAATAATGATTTCAACAATAAAAATGAGTTCAACAGAGGTAGATCACGAGATAGAAATTATTCACCTCAAACAAACTACCACAATGGTCAACATAACACTAATTATAATCGATCACATACTCCCAATAATAATAGTAACTGGAATGGTAATAATCATGGCTCGAGACATCGAGATAATAGTTACTATAGAGGACGACGAGATAATTCTAACAATTATACTCGGAATCGATCTCATTCTCGGGGATCATCTCATTACAACCATAATACAGGGGCGGCAGTTACAAATAATACTACCCCTATAGCTCAGGTCCCACTTGACAATAATACAACACAGTCTTCTGCTGCATGTTTTGCTATTAATTATAATGTGGCAAATAGTTGCCAACAATGCAATCTTATTTTTCAGAAGGCGAAAGAAACAGTGCTTAACTGCGGACATATTACACCAGAGGTAGGTCTTGCAGTCAACGATGGAACAGGCCTACTAATTTTTAACAGGGGATTAGTTAATGGATCCGTCGTCTCAGTGCTGAGGGATTCAGGATCCACAACGATTGGTGTACGACAGTCGCTGGTACATCCTAGCTGTGCAACGGGGGAATATGTCCGTTGCATGACTTTTGGGGGAACTATTGAGTTTTACCCCACAGCTATTATTCATGTTAACACACCTTTTTTCACAGGGAACGTAAAAGTATGTATGCTAAAAAAGCCTATAGCTGATCTGATGGTTGGTCGTATACACGGCAGTAAAGATTGTACTCCAGATGAGATTATAGAATGGGAGAAACATAACCTATGCACTGGAAACGCCGTGACGACTAGAGCGCAGACTCAACTCATGGAGAAAGTTGATGATAATAAAATGGATGCAGACAACCAAGAGGAATTTGTAGTCAATTCACCTATTGACAGGGAAACATTTGCAACCAAACAAAAAGAGGATAAATCTTTAAAAAAAATTTTTTTAAGCTGGTTGATAAAGTTGACAATCTATCCTCAGGTAATAATAACAAACATTGTTTTGTTATTAAAAATGACATATTGATTAGATGTTTTAATGACAAATCACAAATGAAACAACAAGTTATGGTCCCGTATACTTTTAGACGGTACATTCTTCAACATGCACATGACTCACATTGTGCTGGACATATGGGATATACTCGAACACGATCTCGAGTACTGTCTTCATTCTTTTGGCCAGGAGTGTCAAGAGATATTTCGCAGTATGTACGTTCCTGTACTACATGCCAAGAAGTGAAAGCACGTGGAGCTTTTCACACGGCGCCTATTCAGGCTTGCGATATCTCAGTAAGACCTTTTGACAAGATGGCAATAGATATTATTGGTCCATTGCTACCATCGGCCAGAGGACATAGATTCGTCCTTACGTGCATTGATTTGTGCACACGATGGCCAGAAGCTATCCCATTAAAGACCACCACTACCACAGATGTAGCTGATGCACTACATCTCATCTTTTCTAGAATAGGGTTTCCTAGAAAACTTTTATCAGACCATGGGTCACAGTTTATATCTGACACCATGAAGGAAGTCATGAAAACTTGGAACATTGATAGGAATTTAAGTAGTATTTATCATCCTATGAGTAATGGTGCGGTTGAAAGACTTAACCGTACACTTAAACAACTACTACATAAGGTTACTGCTAAGCACCCTCATGACTGGGACAGAGCACTCCCAGCTGTTCTATTTGCTTATCGGGAGGTACCGCATGAACAAACTGGCTTCTCTCCCTTTGAATTAGTTTTTGGTGCTCCCCCAAGAGGTCCTATGGGACTAATAAAAGACTTATTAATTGACGCGGAGATGACTCAGGACACTCAGTCATCTTACGAGTACGTGATTAATCTTCGGAAGAACATTATTGAGTCTTGCCAGTTGGCAACAGCTTCTTCTGAGGCTGCAAAAGCTAAGGCTCGATCTCTACAAAATAGGTCTCGACGATTACGCCAATTATTCCCAGGCGACGAGGCTTATGTGTTACTTCCTCACAATAACAATAAATTATTGATATCTTGGAATGGTCCTTACAAAGTCATTGATAAAATTTCCGACGTTGATTACGTCTTAGATATCAAGGGACACAAAAAGATATTTCATATTAACATGCTCAAGCAATTTCATACACGTCCTGAACACTTACAGTCAATTTTTCATGAACTAGATGACAACACAGTATCTACTTGTTATTATTCTAACTTATCTGTCATCCAGGAAGAAGAATCTTCTTTTCCTGAGGTACAGTTACCGTTACCGGTACCAGTAGTTCAACCTACTGAATCTTGGCGGGATGTAACCATCTCTTCAACGGTTACACCGCAACAGCGTCTACAGATTGCTAATCTATTACAATCTTATCCAGATGTATTGACCGACGTCCCGGGTCGCACATCGGCTATCAGTCATGACATTACTCTCAATGATGATACACCTATTCGTGTACATCCCTATTCTGTTCCTTTACATTTCCTTGCTAAAACTACTAAGGAACTTGAACAGATGTTGTCTCTGGGAATCATTGAGACTAGTAATTCGCCATTCTCTTCTCCATTAGTGATTGTCCGGAAGAAGGACAATAACATCAGACTATGTGTTGATTATAGAAAATTAAATGCTAAGACTATAGTTGACAGCGAACCACATCCACTTATCGACGACTTACTGCCACGTCTATCCAACGCAACTATATTTAGTAAGATAGACTTAACTAAAGGTTATTGGCAGATACCACTGACCGAAAAGGCTAAGTACTACACCGCATTTTCCACTCCACAAGGTCTATACCAGTGGAATGTGATGCCTTTTGGGCTTGTTAATGCGCCAGCTACCTTCATTCGCCTGATGCGACAAATTTTATCAGGTAGACCAGACGTTATTACATATATTGACGACATATGCTTGTTTAGTTCGTCGTTTGAGGAACATGTTTCGGGACTTAGATATGTTTTCGACACTCTAAGGAATTATCATCTAACTGCTAAACCTACAAAGGTGCAAATCGCGTGTAATGAGATAACCTTTTTGGGACATATCATTGGATCGGGATATATCCGAACGTTACCTAGTACAGTCTCCAAAATTCTAAACATAGCAGTTCCTCAGACGAAGAAACAGGTCAGGAGTTTGTTAGGACTTGTTCAATATTACAGTAGATTCATACCAAACTTGTCATCCATCACGGCTGTATTGTCTTCATTGTTAAAAAAAGACATGCCGGTGAAGGTGACATGGACTGGTACATGCAATGAAACTTTCAACAAAATTATAAATTTGTTCTCGCATGAACCAATTTTAAGACTTCCCGATGCTTCCAAAAGATTTTTCTTACGAACAGATGCTAGTAACTACGGCATTGGTGCATGCCTGCTCCAGAACCATGATGGCATTCTACATCCTACCTTATATATATCAAGAAAGCTAAAGCCGGCAGAAACAAAGTATTCCACAGTCGACAAGGAACTTTTATCCGTGATATGGGCAATAACTAAACTTGAAAAGTTCTTACTTGGTGCTCCCTTCACCATACAGACGGACCAACGTGCTGTAGCATCTTTGCGTCGATCTAATCATAAGAGCCAAAAACTCGCCAGATATGCAATCATCCTACAGCCATTTGAATTCTCCATTGAACATATTCCTGGCACTGAAAACATTGTGGCGGATGCGTTATCACGTAATCCTATTGACGACGAATAATCAACATTAACATTCCTAAAACATATCAACTATAAAGGAACTAACCTTGCCTTCAATTTAAACTTTATAAACACTATATGCATCACAGAATTGAACTAAAAGACAATCAAGGTATACATATTGTCATTGAAACTTCGTCTAACGTCCATACACGATATATGAATATTCGTTGAACAATCATGGAACAATATCTGGCGACAAGTCGAACTTATTATCCTATGTGCACTTAATTCTTGGATCCTGGGATAAATGACATTTCTTTCCAACGTAAACGTTTGAACATTTTTGCCTAAAAGAATTCATCAGGATCAAGACTACGGATGGATCATCATATCCTATACTAATTAATTAGTTAACTTAACTTCTTAATTGAATTATTATCAATAAAATGAAATGTGAGAAAAAAATGAAATGAAGGAACAAAAAAAAAAAAGAACGAAATATAAAAAGAAGAAATTATGAAAAGAGAAAATAAATCTCACACAAGTATTAGATTAATATTTTTTTTTAATGTACCTATACATTATTTAGTTAGTTAAATTAGATAGTTATTATTCACTAACACTTAACACACACAATTAAGTTAAACTTATATTCGAATTTCTTTCTATTTCTTCTCACTTATTTTGTTTTTTCTTCTCTCATAACATCGCGTTACATTAGAATCTTAATAATTTATCTCTTAATTTAATTAATTAATTTAATTTTAATTAGTCAAATTAATTCCTATATGACATACTAATACGACAGACCTTACTTTAATTTAATTCTATCATTCACTGTTAACATTGGACATTTTATTTAGTTGATATAATAATATGTATAATATTGATATATAATGTGATTAATGTTAGATGACTATGACAAATAGTTAGTTGACATGACCGCAACACGGTTCTACTCAGAACATCGTCGGCCATATGTCACAATTGTGTTAAATTTTTTTTTGAAAAATTGTTAAGTCGGATAGATCTTAAAAAAAAATCTATCGATTTTTTTTTCCCCCGATGTACAGGGAATTGTTACGGTATATGATATTAACGCCGTCTGCTAAAGGTTATCAGACGTGCAATTGTAAAGGTTAAGGCATTTAATATATTGCGATAGATGTTTCAATTATTGAACGCTCCATACACGATCGATTATGACGTGTATAGCGTTGTTTGGGTCACAGTCGGTAACTAAGAAACGCTACCCTTTGTTACTTGACCGCCAAGCTGAATAGCTGCGTTTTTCTAACCTTCCAATTCAATGGCATGATATAGCCATTTATATATGCATTTTTTGATGGACCAGGGTCAGTCCTAGAACTCTATATGAGAGGAAAATTTATGGAGGTTAGTATTTAACTAGAATTCTCAGAAGGAGAAGAATAATCGTCAAATTCGTATGAATATATTCAGACTCGCAGTCTCACTGTCGGCAGGTAGCCATGTCTAGCTGCGCGTGCATATAGCTGTGATGTTCTGACGACAATACTGCATTGTATCCTTAAAACGGACATTGACACGTAAACCAGCAGTCTACGTTATTGATTAATTTATGCATGACTTATAAGGACTTCTGTTCTACTCCTATTTGAAATGATCATCCTGTGTGTACAACTGTGAATTAAATGTATGGACTCAATGAAATGACTTATCAAATCAATCGTATTCCAAGGTTCAAGTATTGTTCGGAATCTTGCACCCCCGCATTCGCTTAATCTTCCATCGAAGGCACGATGCACTATCACTGAATAAAAAAACTAACATATCAAAGAAAAAACAATGGCCAGAAATTTATAATTGTTTTATTCATATCACATGGAACATTGTTCAGAGCAAACCACCTTGCAACACAGCTATGCTATGGACCCCTGAAGAAAAACGAAAGAGAGGCCGACCAAAAACAACTTGGCGGAGGACTGTGGAGGCTGAGATGCAAAGATGAACCAGAGTTGGGGCACTGTACGAAGGATGGCCGCCGACCGAGCAAAGTGGAATCAATTTGTTGTTGCCCTACAAGACGCCACCAGGCGTAATGGCCACTGACTGCTTTGAAGGTCGGCGGCTAAGGATCAAAGAAGAAGAAGGAGAAGAAATGTCCATGGGGTCTTGCAGAGAACATAAATAATAGGCCTACGGTGTCTTCGGGCATGTCGTGCAAGGTGACTATTATGAGGTTGTGTATTGGAATGGCAAAAGTTCATCATGTAAAACTAAATACCCAGAATACACCGCTGTATGAGTATGTGATTTATGGCAGGGCGGATAGTGTGATTCGCTTGCATGGCTAGGCGGGGTTGTCGCACGGAAGGTCCAGTGTTCAAATCCTGGGTAAGCCACTCATGTCTGTTGTTTTTCTGTTGTCTGGTGTTCTACTTCTTTATTTCCTGCGAGTGCCTGATAACATACCTTTATATTTGTTTCATATTAATTTACTGTATGAGTATGTGAATGCTTGGTGCAGACTTCCTGCACAGAGACCAGCTATAATAGTGACGTCATGCTCCTTCAGTTGCGCAAAGGAAAATAATGACGAATGAATATGTGGAATAAGCCTCCTTTCTGCACCTGCCTCTTTCGGGATTTACGTGGCATACACACGCATATTATGTAGGCAGATTCTTTACCTAAAAAACATATTGAAGAACCTGAGAAATATCAAGCCAACCAACAGCTAGCTACATGAGAATCAGATGTATAGCAGACATATTATAGATCAACAGTTAAATATAAGACGGACAGGAATTTTAAAAAAAAAAAAAGAAAAAACCACGCGTTACATGAAAAGGCACATGTCAGACTGACAAAGAGATATGGGAAGACATTGTGTTATATAGGATTAACGGAATAATATATAGTATTATGATGATAGAACATACCAGAAACAAGGCTCATGTATTCGTATAACTGTCAGATAAATATCAGAGATATAAATCTTATAATCGTCAGATAAACATCAGAGATAAAAATCGTGTAATCGTCAGATAAACATCAGAAGTATAAATCTTATAATTAACAGATAGATCTAGACAAACATATAAATCTTATAATCGACTTAGAAACATCAGATATATAAATTTTATAATCGACTAATAAACATCAAACATATAAATGCTATAAATGACTAATAAACATTAGGCATATGTCTTTTAATTTTTAACTATTATATATATATATATATATATATATATATATATATATATATATATATATATATATATATATATATATATATATATATATATATATATATATATATATATATATATATATATATATATATATATATATATATATATATATTGCAGTCCGGTTAAGCGGAACTCGCTTAAATCGAATTTCGGTTGTCGAAGCAATTTTGCAGGTCCCTCCCAGAAGTCTTGGTAGAAACTCCGGATAAGCAGAATTTCGGATACACTGCAGTATTTTAGATGGCCGAAGCAGCTTCCGCTTATCCGCACCGCACTGTATACAGTATATCAGTGGCGTATTCTCTATGTGTGCTGCGCACACCTATGCCCGAAGGAAAATAAAAATTTAATTTATTATTCTATAAAATATTTCTCTTCTAAAGTTCTGCTTTCGGACCGCACGCATCAGGATAACGGATTTTCCCGCATAGAATCTACGAGTATATCTAGTTTCAGTTTCCCAGACGCGTTTTATAGTGCAGTTTTTATTGGTTGGTTACAATCGCCCGAAGTCTCTCGGATTATTCCGTCACAATGCGTGCTGCGTCTTTCGGATTCACGTCTGAAGATTGGTTTGTGTGGATCGGGGTCAATGCCAGATACGTCAATACAATACGAACATGCGGGCGGTGGACTTGCAGCTCCCGAGTTGTAAAAATCGGCTGTGTCCGTCCAGTGTTTTTTGTGATTAATTTTTGTTAGTTGCCGGGAATGCAGACTATTACAGTGACAGTGAGTTTCAAGTTGTAAGTTAATTAGTATTTCAGAGATAATTGACCTATACCCCTAATAACTATCGTTGCGTAATTGAATATAGTTGGTTTTTAAATTAAGAGGGGAAGAAGTTAAATAGTAGGCGTACATATTGTCGTAAATTTATTTTGAGAGAAAGAGTCTTAGAAATAGTGGTCCGGTTTAGAGTGGAGAATGGTGGTGAAAAGCTCAGTGATAGAAAATGTAGAGAGTAAATAGTTGCGACACAGAGTGCTGGGGAGAGTAAAGACAGATTTATTTACGACAAATCGTTTCTCTCAATCTTCTCTTCAGACTCTCCTGGTCAAACAATTATTTGCCTGTTTCCAGACACACATCTGCGCTCACACCGATTTGGTGCTTCAAACACACAGACGCACGTAAATACAAGCTATATTAAACAAATAGGGGAAATGTTGGGCTTTGGGTATTTCCAACACAGTAGCCTACTACATAAGTTTATGATGTTTATTAACCTTAAAAAATCAAATCACAAACAAATATCAAGTGTTACATAAAATATCATAAGTACAGAAAATGCAAATAACAAGGTTGGGGGGTGGGGGGGGGTGAAGAAGATTGGTATCGACTAAGCCCTTCCCGCTTGTATTAGACAAAGATAAACCCAGTCCAAAGATAGATAGTTATCAGGACAATAGGTAATGTAACCTAACAGTGAAGTTAATTACTCTGAAAGAGGGGTTACAATCTTAGGTATGGGTGGTAGAAAAAAATCCTGTTATCCCAACTTCTTCCCTTTACTAAGCAAATGAAAAAGGGGGGGAGGGGGTGAACAGAGTTAACAAAATATTTCACTTAATGGAACAATGCAGGGTATACTGAAAATGTATTACCCGGTAGGCAAACTAACAAATGGTTTTTTCAAACAAATAAAAAATCTCCTGTCATTCATGCACTCGTGTGAGGATCCACACTCATATATTCACTCACACTTACCGATTGCAGCATCCAACAATCCATAGAATTATATAAACAGCAATTACACTCATGACATGTGAAACTGTCTAGTACTTCGATGTCCCGCCCCAGATGTTGCGAGGTTTGCTGATAGCAAATATTCCCACTTATCGCCGGATTTGAAGCCTAAGAGTTCTTGTGTTTTATTATATAAAAAGGAGTCTATGGGATGGCACTGACACAGTTCGACACAGGGGTGAAAATGAAGTGGTGGTAAATTTCCTTCAATGCGTGATGATAGCAACTGACTGGTAAAGTTTTTAATCCAGTGAGGAAAAACTAGGCTCAGTCACAGTCAGGTAAATCGGTATTCTCTCACAGTAGAGCAGTAAATAAAATATCGCTACTGGCACTGTTCATCTTCCAGTTTAACTCACAGATTGAAATTTAATTTGATGATTTTTTAAAATGTTCTTGGGTAGGCTTTCTTTCATGTCATTATGATAGCTAGGTCGCATCGGACCGCCACAAGATTAAATTTAAAAAATGTTTCATCAATATGTCTGGAAGTCTAAGAACCGAGTCTGAAACTCTCTGTATGCTTTCTTTATGCTGGGATTGCAAAGGTGATCATTCTATAGAAAAAGATAGAAAACCCATGACAACATAATCATACCTCAAAAATCAAATAATATTCTAATGCGCGATAAATTTACCGTTAAGGCTATTATATACACTCGCGTATTTAATTATGTATTTAAGAAAACACGTCACGAGTCTAATGGTTAAAATACACATCTATATATATAGGACTTAACTAAATTTATTAATTATAAATTCCTTCGCGACTTTAAATTTACTTTAACATTAAAGCATCTATTATTTTTTGAAATATTATAATAGATATATCATTAAATTTACCACTGGAACTTTTGGGATGAGTTTAATTTAATAGATTTAAATAAACACAAAATCCAGTGAAATAAAATGAAAGCACTAGACCACTGATCACTTTAACAAATATATTATACCGTGCACAGAAACAGAAATCACTCCTAATGTAGCCACCAATTCAGATGGAAATCTAGCAGACTTTCTACTATAGCTAGTGAATCTTAAATCTCTGGCGACCGAATGATAACATGGCTTTCTACGTGGTCTGTCTATATCTAACTGAAATGTAAGATGAGTGGGACATGAGAAAATTGACACCTTTTCAGATCTCAGGAGACTTTTGGGGATCTGACCGCCAGACTAAAGAGAGAGGCCGCCCCTGGTCTGACGTATCTCCGCTCGCTGCTTGCGCGTCGGCTTTCCCGTTCGCGCCCACTGCGATCGGTTTCGTGTTTAACACCGAGATGCGAAATACCGGCAGGAAACTTGCGTCGCTCGTTTCAGGGACCACTACTGCCTTTGATAGCGCCGATAGTCTTTCCTGAGATCCCCCTCGTGTCTGTTTGATTCTGGCACCGCCCCCACTGGGCCAAGTTAATGAAAATACTGCATATGATTGCTCAAGAGATGTCCGTGGGCGTGATTTAATCTCTCCTTAAATCAATGCGATGACCAGAATGAACGGTAGATAAACTGTCCACATATTAATCAGCAAACGTGTTGACCATCTGCGTGGAACGGTTGCATAGCTAATAAGTCCAGGTGAAAAAAATCCCGTTTGACGAAGAGTTACCACAATATTCGGGGGCACTGATGCTATACGAAGGGGTCGTTACAAAGGGTCGTACTATATCATCCAACACTTCAGGCGTACCGATGTTATGAGAGGGTTCTTACCATCATCCTAACAAATTCAGGGACGGCTAAGTTGTCTGTCACACATATTCATTTTAAGTAGCAGCACGCCTAGCTCGCATTACCAGGATACGCCACTGGTGTATATATAATTATATATATATACTTACTTACTTAGTCGTTCCCCTTCTACCGTGAGGTGTAGAGGTTTGGAAGAGAGAGCGCCAGACTATCCTATCAGCTGTCTTCCTCCTGGCCTGGTTCCATTCTAGTCATCGGTCCTTCAAAGATTGTCTAATGTTGTCCTTCCAACATTATATATATATATATATATATATATATATATATATATATATATATATATATATATATATATATATATATATATATATATATATATATGACAGACAAATATCAGACATACATAATGCATCATGTAGTTCGAGGGGTTACTGGGGAGACAAAGACAGCAACGGACTACTACTCTCTCAAAAATGTCGTAAGAAGGCACTAATATAAGGTTGTGCATGAGCCTGGTAATCTCATCATGTAAACCAAATTTCGACAGAAACCACAGCTGCTGAGAGCAAATGAATGCTTTGGTGAATGCTTCCAGTCTGTCTGTCTGTCTGCCAAGCTGCACTGGTAGATCCATACTCTAGTGAGGGTAAAAACAAAGGCGGTATAAAATAAATGCAGGAATTCAGTATTAAAAGACACGTACTAACCATTATTTCTTTTAGTTCGTCGATCAGCACCTCCCTTTGAATTCTTTAGCTCCTTTGTGGCTTTGCCACTGGTCATTACCACTAGGGTTATAGCAACCACCATCAGAAGTACGATCTTACTACTGTAAGATGTGCCAGGCTTCATTGTGACGTTACTGTAGGTTGTATTTTTGGCTGGTAGACTTCGATTCTTTGGCGGAATGTGTGTCTATATGGTCATTGCCCACCTGAATGTTACAGAAAAGTTAGCAGTAAATTTTATTCTTTGGGAGGTTTCTGTTAGGATGTGATGAAGCGAGGCGACGGATAGTTGTTAGATGTAGGTGAGGGTGAGGCAAGGAGGATTTGATGATTGATACCTTGACGGAAAAGAGTGAGAGAGAGAGAGAGAGAGAGAGAGAGGGAGAGAGAGAGACTGGTAGAAAGCAGACATAGAGAAGGAATGACAGACAGGCATGCACTCAGGAAGAACGAACGAACGAACGAACGAACTTTATTTTCAAAGGGTAAAGAATTGGGCGCGCAGGCCCGTCTAACATTCTGCCCTTCCACTCTCATTAATCTTGCATACTATATCCTTTCATTCCCACATGATGCTTTAAGCATTAATTTAAAGGCATGCAACATTATGAAGTTACCATAATAGCATTCATTTACATTATGCAATCATAATTTTTTAAAAATGAGTAGGTTTTTTTTTGTTGAAACAAACAAGCTAGTAATTGGGGGAAAAAAAGTAATAATAAAATAAAATAAATAAAACAATAAATAAAAATAAATAAATTCTGTGAACCGACACTCACTCATGCGGTCAATCCGTCTACAATTAATCTGTATTTTTGAATGTGTCATCAATCATCAATACAAAAATTACATAAACACATCCTCGCTTATGTCCATACATTCTTGGTGGAAAATGAAATAATAATAATAACGCTTTCTTACGCACTTCTGTGGCAGGAAAAGTCTTTTAGCAGTAAAAAAAAAAAAAAAAAAAAAGAAAGAAATTCACATTTCTAAAGTGCAGTGGTATGCGGATACATTCTCACGACTCACATTTCTAAAGTACAGTATTATGTGGGTACATTCACACATACATTACATTATATAATAATATTTTAAAGTGAATATAATAATAATATTACATGGATATAAAACAAATTATTCACAAAAAACGAGCGGAGGAGGAAAAGAAATGTTGACCTATGGATGAGATGTTGACAGGCAAATGCTGTTTCTATGGGGGTAGATAATCAGTGTTGAGGAAGTGTTTGAAAAGTGCTTTGTTAATAGAATATTATGTAGGTAGGCTTTTTAGGTGGTGTGGAAGGCTGTTCCATAAGTAGGCACCAGAGTAGGCTAGACTCTTTTTGAACAGGTCGATCCTAGGTTTGGGCAGACGTAACTGATGTAATTGTTGTCCCTCTCTTCTACTGGTTTGAAACAATGATCGTAGGTACGACGGGGCATTGTTAGATAGAATTGTATGAGTCAGCTTGTCTTTGTTGTAGAGAAGACATTTTTTTAGCGACAGTATTTTGGGTTCTTTTCCTGTCCTTGTGTGTGGTGTCGTGCGATTATCGGTGATCAGACGTACTGCTCTCTTTTGCAGGGAGTGCAGTCTCTTCGAGGTGGAAGCAGGGCAACAATCCCATAGTGTAGAGCAGTAATCTAGATGTGTCTATATATGTGAGGTGTAGAATAATAGTGTAGTGTCTGCGTCTAAGAAGTGTTTTATTTTGGCTAGCTGGTTCGTCTTTTGAGCTAAGTGTTTGGTTAAATTCCGTACATGGGAGTTCCACGTTAAGTGCTGGTCAATCGTGATCCCTAGAACTTTGTGTTCTGTTAGATGTTCAATTTGTATTGATTCCGCATGTAGCTGTAGCGATCTTTTGGTGCAGCTTAGGAGTTTCTGTCTGGTGGTAATCAACATAGATTTCGTTTTTGCTGTGTTTACTCGCATACGATTCATATTACTCCATTACTCAGGCACTAAGGCAGATTGGCAGACAGACAGACAGACTGGCAGGCACTAAGGCAAATATTTAGACAAGCACTAAGGCAGACAGACAGGCAGGCACTCAGGCAGGCAGACAAACAGACAGACATATATTTAAGTAGATAGACAGACAGACAGGCAGGAAGATAGACAGGTAGATAGGTATGCTCCTTGCGTGTATGCATGTTCTTACTTTAAAATTTTAATGTTTTATTATTAAAAAAAACATTTCGGAGCCACCATCAATTAAGCGCCGGGTGCCACCCACGCCACTCGCACCCCTTTAAAAAGCAGGTGCTGCATACGCATATAACACATAGAAGCGAAACGTAGAAGAAGAAAGTATGGCAGCCGTGTATGAAAATGTCTGTCAAATGTTCCGTAAATTCATAAGACGTACGCTTATCAGGTTGATAGATAAGTGGGTAGGTAGACAGATAGATATACAGACACTGCAATAGATGAAACATCAAGATTAATACTGTTCGAATTTGGCATCAAACGTAAGGCTAGCAAAGATGGACGTATAAGAGGATGCATCCGTCGTGTATACAACCAGCGAGCTACAGGAACAGTTAGCATTCACACACTTCGACATACACGGAGGGAGACTGAGCACCTATGGGTTTGCCCGTAGTGCAATAATGTTGATTCTGTTCAACAATAACAATAACAATAGACATACAGGCAGGCAGACAAACATAACAATAGACAGATAGAAAGGAACAACAGATAGTCAGGCATGTAACATATTCATTTAACTAGTGTAAAAGCCCGTCATGAGGCGGGAATTAAATTCAAAAGTTGGGACCTAAGACGCGTCAACAGTGAGAAATGCAGTTAGCGACCCATGGCTAGACTGCTTGCGTCAGGGTCAGCGAACCAGAGCTGACCAAGACCCTACTCCACCTCCAAGTGGTGGTCCTGGAAACAGGCTGCATCACTGCAGTCTGGCTGAGTGAGTAGGGATCGAAGAGGGAAGGCTAACCCGGTCCCAAAAATGCCGTGCTGAAGTCGGATGTATCGGCCGAAATGCGCAAATATCGCAGCTTTACTGTAAACGGACACAACGCAACCAACGTCCTTTTCAGGACGAACGAAGAAGAAGGAAAAAAAATTCAAAAGCACCAATACCTAACGGCAATTTTACTTATTCAAAAGTATTTTTAAAAAACCAGTGCATCACCACAGTTCTATAAATATTTTTGTGCACACCGTCATTTGCGCACTTTTCTTTGTCAAGTGTTACTATTTTCGGGAGAGTACATATAAGGGAAACAATACAATTAATGTCTAACTTTCAACCAAAGTTGTATCCCTTAGCGTTACTGACAGAAAAAGCTGGGATTTTATACTCGTATATTGATGATTCATTTTCTCTCTTCCCCCGCCTCCCATCCCACCGTTACGTACAGAGCCTATAATCATTACTGCTGCGGCTGGTACCCTTGCCAGACGCCAGCGCCAAAGCACGTGATCTTGCAGCAGTGGTTTCTGCAAAGCAATATTTTCCATGATGAAGCTGCCAGCCACAAACTGCATGCACGTAATACAATGTTGGCGAGGCGCATCCCGTTCAACCTAGTCGGTTATATTAGGGCGCATGTCCAAATATAAAAGATCTTCAGGTGTTGGGGTTTATATACCATGCCCGTATAAGCATACGTCCTGCTCTCGCGTTACCTGGGAACTAAACGTGGCGGACGTGGGAAATCATCATCAGCATTTTCCTTAGCTCACCTTACGGAGCATTGAACCTCCACTGAATCTGGTCCCCTTGCAGGCAGCCTTCACCAAGCAGTCACATGCTTTTCTAACGGTGGTTTCTGGGGTAATTTCTTTTACATGATGAGGTTGCCAGTCTCGTGCACAACCTATATTAGTGGCCTTCTACGACATGCTTGAGGGTACAGTTGGCCTATTCTTTCTATGTCTCTTCAGACCCCCCCCCCACCCCGCTAACTACACGGGGTAGGTGTGTGACATAGTTCATAAGACTCATAATTTGCGGACGGTTTGATATGTAAACGCTAAAAAAATCAAAATGGGAAAATCTCTACTTTCTCCTCAAAGCAGTGGCGTGCCGAGGGTTTTTAGCACCCGGGGCAAGCCAGGAAAAATGCGTCCCAATCCAGGGCCGGATTTCCCATTAGGCTAAGTGGGCTGAAGCGTCGGGACCCAGAGCTCATGGGGGGCCGTGCATAAGTTTAAACAAAAAATAAACAAATGCATAGATTTTTCAATTAAATGCGTTTCTTGTGTTTACCTTAAAAATAATGAAAATAATACTAATAAACATTAGTAAAAAAAATAATTACTAATACAAGAGGTAAGCAATGCTAACAAACTAACATACCAGTCTATTAATAATACTAGTATATACCATCACCTTGCTAAGGGGTTTGAAAGAAAATATAAAAATTATTACCTATTAGGTGAAGGGGGGACCCGAACACCAACAGGCTTAGAGGGACTTCTTGGCTTAATCCGGCCCTGCCCCGGTCACCGCAAGATAAAATACATGTTCATTTTATAGACAAATCAAAAGGAAGTTTAAAGAACTACACTAAGCACTGTCGTGAATTTTGAATTATATTAAGATCAACAATATGAATTATTAGAAAATATGAAATTTAAGAATGAATTAAACACAAAAGAAAGGGGTTAAACCGATCTTTTTAATAAGCTTTTTATTAACAGTAAAAACGGTACACCACAGATGTCCATTTTCCCCCACTACATATTGATTTTTCACACCTTCATTCCTTCAAATTCATGAGTTTTGTGATTAAAATCAATGTTTTCAAGAGTTTGTCTGTCAATACTTAGAAACGCCGAATTACTCAGCCGTTCCTGTCACATAGACGCGCGTAAATACTAAACAATTAGTTTCAGTCAGTTTACTAAAAGAACGCTCACAAATGGCTACTGAAGTATAAGCCAAAGTGTGTTAATATGACACAAGTGTTCGCAGAGAAACCACTTGACTTTTTGGGGCCTCTTCGTAGGCTCCCGGGGCGACCGCCCTCCCCCCCTTTTCCCTTTCGCTACGCCTCTGCCTCAAAGACGACTTCTCGAATCTCCAGTAAAATTTAAATGTCATTTCTTTCTCACGACGCTTCTCTCCTAAATGTTCGAGGAAAGGCCGCAGATACGCACAAACGCACGTTTGAAAAAAAAAAAAAAAAGTAGCGTTTTAGCAAGCAAAGAATTGCATTATGCACAAGCATCCTAAACAAAAACACACAAGCAGGCGTTTTTATAACATCTGCGTAAGCTGAACCAACATTTTTCACACATTTATACATTGGTGTTAAATAACGCTGACGAAGGAAATATTACTCGCATCCCCACCCCCTCCTCCTGGTAACGGGTAGCTAAAAGCAAATTGCTTAATGGGGCTCATTGTAAAAATGTCATTATAAGGAAAGCGATCACGTGACTCGTTACAAATTTGTTATATAGAAAAATAGAAATAAATAAGAATGGTCGCATTGCGGGTACTGCTGTAGAGGAGTGTCGTGGAATATTCTAATCCACATATATAAATTATCTAGTAAATATAAAGCCTAATAAATCCATATAATAAATAAAGGAAGAAGAATGGTAAAGAACAGTGCTGTCACAATGACAGTACTCGAAATCCCCTTTGTTTTATGCTTCGTCTGCAAATTGTAACGTTTCCACGTTAAATATAGGCCTTCTGCAACATACACGCGTTTCCCAAACACACAATAAAATGTGCTGCCTTTCTAAGAAAAACCTTGAAATATGCAAGTTGACCTAAATTTTAAATTCCATTCATGTCTTTTTCTACACTGCGTTACCAAAACGAACGAACAGATGGACAAAAGGATAAAGAGAGAGGGAGGGCTGAAAATCAGGAACGCATGCAACACGCGTCGCGCGATACACAAATGCTACCATCACGCGTGTAAGACTACATGCACTAAATTTTTTTTCAGACGGACAGTGATAAAATACACTACCCTTCCCAGACAGCACATCTTCGAAACAGGAGGTAGAAATTGCATATTTTGAACGCAGCCACGTAGCTCTTTTAAATTTGGATATTTGGGTTCCTTAGGGTTTGCTGACAAAGAATATGTAAAACGTTACGCAAATAGTCTAGGAATTAACAAGTTATAACCAAAATAAAATATTGGGGATGCCTGACAGCATGAAATCATTTCTGCTCATAAAATTTTTTTATAACATGTTTGAAAAAACCTTGCGTTACAGAAATAGCCTACCATGTAAACTCCAAATTGATTGGAGCGCAACAAATGAAAGACGAACCACGATTGGTCGGACTATAAATACTATCTTGGTTGTTAGGGAGACGTAGAAAGGTAACATTTTTTCAAACACTTGTCGAAACGTGGCCTCAAATGCTAGACTTGCTGATATACTCACTTAGGAGCGTTAGTTCGAGACCACTAGTGCAAATAATCTTGATAAAGCGACAGTGCGTTGAAGCCAGCTCACATTTTTGCTAAAATAAAAGCCTGGAACATAAGCAGATGGGAATTTGTGCCAGTAATTGTGCCAGAATTCATTGCTAATCAACGTATCTGTGTTTATTTCCATGAAATTGTGGTAAGCTTGAACCATTCAGTATCTTTTAATGAAAATTGAATGTAAATTGTTAATTTATGCCTGTATATATATATGTGTAGTTCAGTGGCAAACAGGAGATAAAGCCTATAATGCTCCAGCCTGAACAGAGGGTGTCGGAGGGAAGTAAAACGGCATGGAATGGCCAAATAGTACACTGACACCTGGATGATTGATTAGACAGAAATAATGCTGGAAGTGCAGAGGCGTGGTAACCATTAAGGAGGTAAATACTGGTATAAAGTATTTCAGATGAAGCTGACAGTTGGCCTAACGCTCTGAACTCAATGTTTGTGTTGTATTGTGATCAGTGTAAAAGAGAATATAAATTAGTTATGAAGTAGAAGGTACATCCTTCTTGTTTTCAGGGACCGTGGTCTTGATGGTACTGAGCAGCACCTGGTCAGAGCTTTGCTGAATCCAGAGTCGGACAGCATACTCCTTGGTCTTTTTAGCTATCTGTGAGGTGTCTCCAGAGCCCAGAGGAGAATTCGAGCAGAGGAGTCCTTTCCTGCCGCCATCACTCAAGATAAGCTGATTTGGCCAGCTGAGCTCAACATTATGTCCCCTCATCTTGAAATGACTTTATAAAAATAACATTCAGAGGGGGATTTAATTGTCTTAATATCAGGAACTGAGAACATCTCCAATACTAGTTTCCTTAAGACAAACTATTGAAGTCATGATGACAAATACCAACAGAGCTTGAACAAAATAAAACCAGTATTACCTCATTTTACTACTACACAACTGACACACATAGGATATTTTTAATAATATATGTCACTACAATATTCATATTAATCCATTCTGTACATAACTTGTAATGAAAATTGATTGTGATTCCTGGTTCCTTTGTAATTGAATCAGGACACATATTCATTCATATCAGCAATGAATACATATTGTTATTTGAAAAGTTATCAGTGACTCCTTAAGATATCCTTTAGAGTGTTATATGTATGTGAGTGTCCCAGTGTTGTCAAGTATAGTGGAATAAATTAAATTGTTTATCTGTCTGTTGTTGTTTTGACTTACACTTCATCCTACACATACCCTAGACACATAACGTAGTCATCACACTATTGCAGAATAATTCTGACTGAGATATATAGATATGTGGTAGCAAGTAAGGTTATCTATAATACACTACTCTTAATAGATATAGATACCTTCACAGCTGATCTCAGTCAGTACACTAAGTCCCCTATAAATATTTATAACATCCCACTTCACCACATATATTGGGGGCTCGTCCGGGATTTTGAATCTTTCCCTATTAAAAATATTGGGGGTAATTCACTTCAGGGAATATAAGAATTAAAAGGTATCCTTGGGTGGAATTAAATAAGGTTGAGCTCACGGTGCCTGTGTTGTCCATTAGATATACTTAGAGATTAAATTGTTGGTTAGACATTGTAGAAATTTACCTGATAGACAATGGCGGACCTGGCCAAGTTTCGATCTGCTGCTGTACAGACTGCAAAAGAGTTAGGATTAGATGGGCAAGTTATGGTTGCCTATGTTACTACGGAATGTGACAAATTTATTGAACGCGAAGAAAGAAGGTTTGAAGCCGAAAGAAAGTTAGAGGCTGACAGGGAAATTAAGAAGTTACAATTTGAAGCTGAGGCTGAGACTAAGAGGTTGCAAGCTGAGGCTGAGACTAAGAGGTTGCAGATTGAGGCTGACAAAGAGGCTAAAGCATTGGAAGCCGAAGAAAGAAGACAGGCTGCAGAAGAAAGAAGACAAGCTGCAGAAAGGGAGGAGAAGAGATTACAAAGGGAACATGAGTTACGACTAAGGGAGTTTGAGTTTCAAGGCCATGCTCCTGAAAATGGTGCCAGTCCCTTTGCCTCTGATGCTACGGTTACTCAGGGAGCCTCAACCTCAGCTATGAATTTTCATTTAGATCATTTTGTTGAGAAAGACGATGATATAGAGAGCTACCTAAATAGGTACGAACTATTAGCTACCACGTATGGGTTAGAGAGAGAAAGGTGGAGCTTAAAGTTATCTCAGGGACTTCGTGGGGCAGCTTATGAAGTTTTTGCAAAAATGAGCAGAGGTGATCAGGAAAATTATGACATGCTAAAGCAGGCTCTTTTGTTAAGGTATGAAAAGAATGCAGAATTTTATAGGAAAAAATTTAGGAATGCTAAACTACTATCAGGTGAAACCTATCACCAGTTCTCTGCACGAATAGAGACATACTTGGAGAAATGGACTTCTCTGGGGAAAACCCAAGATCTTAAGGAAATGGTCCTTATAGAGCAATTAAGAGAGTCCATGGCTCCAGACCTGAGAAAGTTTCTCATGGAACAAGGTGCAGAGAGGCTGGGTGAGTTGCTAAATGTTGCTGAAAGGTATCAAGCAGCTCAAGCAGAGGTAACAGGTAATAAAAAGAAACAGGTGGACAACTTTAGGGCACCACAGAACTTTAATAAATTTGATCCTAGGGATCAAAACAAAGGTAAGCACCAATTTGATAGGCCACGGTATGAAAATAAAAATAAAACCCCACAATTCGATGAAAGGAAATATGATGAAAGAAAATCTTTCAACCAAGGAAAAAGGTGGTGTAAAAATTGTAAGATGGACAATCATGACACTGACCGTTGCAGAAGGAAACCTGTGTATATGGCAACCCTTCAGGTCAGGTCGACCTCAAGACAGGAGGAGGATATTATGTTAGATACCACTCCAGAAGAGATGAGGAAGGCACAGGCTGGGGATAAAACACTCAAGCCTTGTTTCAGAAAATTGTCAACTTGTCATACAACTCCAGGCAAGGGAGATTTTTACATGAAAAACAAGTTGATGTATAGGAAGACTGGAGCTAGATCAAATGGTCACGGACAGCTGGTTCTTCCAAAAAGATATAGGGCAGACTTAATAAGGAGCCTACATGTGAAACCAGATGGGGACCATGAGAAGATAGGTACCATCATTCAAAAGGTGGCTCACAATTATTATTGGCCCAAAGCAAGATGGGACATTGAGAATTTTGTAGAAAGGTGTAGCATAGCACATGAGGGAACACCCACAAGTGGGAACATGGATCAGGACCTGGACACGCCACGGGGCAAAATTAGGCCTGATAATAAAAAGAAATATAGATTTGATAAAGTGGACCAAATGGAATGGGAAGCCCCTTTTCACGGACAAGCTTCACTTAACTGTTTTACAATGGCCACTATGCGGAGAGTGCAAAAAGATGTCTTACCCCAGGATAAGCCGAAAATCCCTCAATCGGACTTAAACAAACTGGAGGAAGAGGATGTAGGGAGGAAATCTCTCATCAAGAATTTTAAGAGGGGAGAAAGCCCCAAAAGAAAAATTGGTAGCGGTCGTTTTGTGAATGATAATTCTGGGAGGAAAAATCATCACTATAAAGCTTCGAGTGGAAGAGACCATACCGGTGCATGGACAAATAGGTCCACACAATTAAAGGTCCATATGTAGCTTTGTTAAGAACGTGGACTGATGAAAAGGCAGAGGAAAACATTACATCTTCATACCAATATGTGAATGAGCTGACTACTCGTTTGAAAACTGGCTGGAAACTTGCCAATGAAAATTTGAAACAAGCCAGGAAGAAACATGCTGCCTATTATAACAGGAAGGCGAAGGACAGAGATTTGGCTGTGGGAGAGAAAGTACTGCTTCTTTTGCCCGGGAGTCAGAATAAGTTACAAATTGGATGGCAGGGTCCATATACAGTTTTAGAGAAGGTATCTAGAACAAATTATAAGATAGATAAGAAGGGGAAAGAAAAAATCTATCATGTGAATCTCCTGAAGAAATATTTGGAAAGAGAACATCAGGAAGAGACACACTTGTTGACCTTGTCCATCGCCATGGAGATGAAAAAGGAACCACTTTCATCATTTGAATATCCATTACACCCCTGTGAGACAGCAGCACAGGTGAAAATCAGTACACATTTAACGAAAACTCAGAAAGAGAGAGTGCAACAGGTTCTAAATAATCATGCAGAGGTGTTAACAGACCGACCAGGGCATACAAACCTATTGGAATATGATATGAAACTAATAGACTCCACACCTGTCTGTATGAAACCATATTCGATTCCGTTTGCTAAGGAGAAAGCTTTGAAGGAAGAGATAGACTATCTGTTGAAGGAAGGAATTATTTCGCACAGTGAGTCTTCGTATAGTTCCGGTGTTGTACTCTTAAGGAAGCCCTCTGGAGAACATAGACTCTGTATAGATTACAGGAGACTGAATGCTATTACAGAAGGACAGGTGGATCCATTGCCGGATACAAATCAGCTGTTTGCCAGACTAAATAAAGCTAAATATTTCTCAAAAGTGGATCTGAGTAAAGGATACTATCAGATTCCAGTAAAGCCTGAGGTTAGACCATACCTAGCTTTTAGTACCTCAGAAGGACACTATGAGTTTAATAGATTGCCATTTGGATTGAAGAATGCGCCTAGTGTCTTCTCTAGAATGATGAGAAAATTATTGGATCCTCTGAATAATCCCTGTATAACAAATTTTATGGATGATATCCTTATAGCCACAGAAACATTTGAGGAACACATTGACTCTCTGAACATGCTGTTTAATCGACTTAGGGAGGCAAATTTAACAGCCCGACCAACCAAATGTTGCGTTGGATGTAAAGAATTGGAATTTTTGGGACACACAGTTTATCAGGGAAACATGACCCCTGACCCAAAGAATTTAGAGAAACTACAGAAAGCCCCGAGACCACAAACCAAGAAGGACGTGAGATCCTTTGTCTCATTATGTGGTTTCTACCAGAAGTATATCAAAAACTTTAATTCCATATGTGCACCGTTAACTGAATTGACACGTAAAGGACATCCAGATCGCATTACATGGACACCACAATGTGAAATGACTTACCAAGAATTGAAGGAAAAGCTCACAAGTAAACCCATTTTGAAATTACCTGACTTAAGTCAAGAATTCATAGTAAGGACGGATGCAAGTAATATTGGGTTAGGTGCAACTCTACTACAGAAATCAGATGCCTTGGATGGAGAATTAAGCCCAGTGGCATATGCTAGCAGAAAGTTGAATAAAGCTGAAATCAACTACTCAACTAGCGAAAAAGAATGTCTTGCAGTAATATGGGCGATAAAGAAATTCAATATTTATCTATATGGGAAGGCATTTAAGTTGCAAACAGATCACAAACCTTTATCGTTTCTAGCACAGGCTAGGCATGAGAACTCCAGGTTACTCCGATGGTCTTTACTTTTGGCTCCATATAATTTTAGCATTGAGTATATATCTGGAAAAACCAATTTGGGAGCGGATTTTTTAAGCCGCCATCCGTGTGATGAGAATCACGGTAAACCCCAGAACTAATAATAAATTTCTCTATGTGTATATAGAATAAAGGACTGACATATAATGTCTGTTTTAAGAGGGGAGGTGTCGTGGAATATTCTAATCCACATATATAAATTATCTAGTAAATATAAAGCCTAATAAATCCATATAATAAATAAAGGAAGAAGAATGGTAAAGAACAGTGCTGTCACAATGACAGTACTCGAAATCCCCTTTGTTTTATGCTTCGTCTGCAAATTGTAACGTTTCCACGTTAAATATAGGCCTTCTGCAACATACACGCGTTTCCCAAACACACAATAAAATGTGCTGCCTTTCTAAGAAAAACCTTGAAATATGCAAGTTGACCTAAATTTTAAATTCCATTCATGTCTTTTTCTACACTGCGTTACCAAAACGAACGAACAGATGGACAAAAGGATAAAGAGAGAGGGAGGGCTGAAAATCAGGAACGCATGCAACACGCGTCGCGCGATACACAAATGCTACCATCACGCGTGTAAGACTACATGCACTAAATTTTTTTTCAGACGGACAGTGATAAAATACACTACCCTTCCCAGACAGCACATCTTCGAAACAGGAGGTAGAAATTGCATATTTTGAACGCAGCCACGTAGCTCTTTTAAATTTGGATATTTGGGTTCCTTAGGGTTTGCTGACAAAGAATATGTAAAACGTTACGCAAATAGTCTAGGAATTAACAAGTTATAACCAAAATAAAATAGTGGGGATGCCTGACGCATGAAATCATTTCTGCTCATAAAATTTTTTTATAACATGTTTGAAAAAAACCTTGCGTTACAGAAATAGCCTACCATGTAAACTCCAAATTGATTGGAGCGCAACAAATGAAAGACGAACCACGATTGGTCGGACTATAAATACTATCTTGGTTGTTAGGGAGACGTAGAAAGGTAACATTTTTTCAAACACTTGTCGAAACGTGGCCTCATTGGCTAGACTTGCTGATATACTCACTTAGGAGCGTTAGTTCGAGACCACTAGTGCAAATAATCTTGATAAAGCGACAGTGCGTTGAAGCCAGCTCACATTTTTGCTAAAATAAAAGCCTGGAACATAAGCAGATGGGAATTTGTGCCAGTAATTGTGCCAGAATTCATTGCTAATCAACGTATCTGTGTTTATTTCCATGAAATTGTGGTAAGCTTGAACCATTCAGTATCTTTTAATGAAAATTGAATGTAAATTGTTAATTTATGCCTGTATATATATATGTGTAGTTCAGTGGCAAACAGGAGATAAAGCCTATAATGCTCCAGCCTGAACAGAGGGTGTCGGAGGGAAGTAAAACGGCATGGAATGGCCAAATAGTACACTGACACCTGGATGATTGATTAGACAGAAATAATGCTGGAAGTGCAGAGGCGTGGTAACCATTAAGGAGGTAAATACTGGTATAAAGTATTTCAGATGAAGCTGACAGTTGGCCTAACGCTCTGAACTCAATGTTTGTGTTGTATTGTGTTCAGTGTAGAACTAGAGTATCAATTAGTTATGAAGTAGAAGGTATATCCTTCTTGTTTTCAGGGACCGTGGTCTTGATGGTATTGAGCTGCACCTGGTCAGAGCTTTGCTGAATCCAGAGTCGGACAGCATACTCCTTGGTCCATTTAGCTATCAGCGAGGTGTCTCCAGAGCCCAGAGGAGAATTCGAGCAGAGGAGTCCTTTCCTGCCGCCATCACTCAAGATAAGCTGATTTGGCCAGCTGAGCTCAACATTATGTCCCCTCATCTTGAAATGACTTTATAAAAATAACATTCAGAGGGGGATTTAATTGTCTTAATATCAGGAACTGAGAACATCTCCAATACTAGTTTCCTTAAGACAAACTATTGAAGTCATGATGACAAATACCAACAGAGCTTGAACAAAATAAAACCAGTATTACCTCATTTTACTACTACACAACTGACACACATAGGATATTTTTAATAATATATGTCACTACAATATTCATATTAATCCATTCTGTACATAACTTGTAATGAAAATTGATTGTGATTCCTGGTTCCTTTGTAATTGAATCAGGACACATATTCATTCATATCAGCAATGAATACATATTGTTATTTGAAAAGTTATCAGTGACTCCTTAAGATATCCTTTAGAGTGTTATATGTATGTGAGTGTCCCAGTGTTGTCAAGTATAGTGGAATAAATTAAATTGTTTATCTGTCTGTTGTTGTTTTGACTTACACTTCATCCTACACATACCCTAGACACATAACGTAGTCATCACACTATTGCAGAATAATTCTGACTGAGATATATAGATATGTGGTAGCAAGTAAGGTTATCTATAATACACTACTCTTAATAGATATAGATACCTTCACAGCTGATCTCAGTCAGTACACTAAGTCCCCTATAAATATTTATAACATCCCACTTCACCACAAGGAGTGAGGTGTTAGAGATGTCACTTTACTATATCCAGTTTTATGAGGTAGGGTGACCTGTTCCCTTGCTCTGAGTCTTTGCCTTTCCTAAATCAAAAGCGGAGTCAGGAAGCTTGGTAGACTGGAGCGCGATGCTACCAGGTTTACATAGTTCTAGTCTGGGCCGGCCTTAGGGCGATCGCCATAGGCGTTGTGGGCAAGGGGGCATAGGAGTGAGAGAGAAAACTGTGTATTCTTTTATTTCTTCAAGAAACTCGAATTTTCATCAGCTGTGTCCCTATTTCAATAGAGTTTAACTTTAGCGGCTAGATGTGTGGGGTTGGGGGAAGGAGTGGATTACGCGTGTCAGATCCACTCGATCCGGACGCCGAAGATTCTAATTCCGACCCTATGTTGGTGGCATGCAACTTAAAACTTGCAAGATAGGCAACCGTAGAATAATAACTGGCAACTCGATAAAGCCAAAGATCTGAAATTTGGTAGTCAAAGATCTGAACCAGACCACGCATATAATATATACAGTGAGACAGACAACAGAATAGCAAGAACTCTTGGCCAGAACGCAAATAGACAAATCAAGTCTTCTATGATTGACGGCAGCATTTAGAGCGCCATGAAGACTATGGCTAATGAAGTGTCTGAAATAGTTACACTATTATATATCTTGAATATCAGACATATCATAAAAGGTTGGCATGTGGCTGGCAACATCATGGTGCACTACTATATGCTACAGAAAGTACCACTACAAAAGCACACAAAATGCATCAGTGCAGGCTTCGTGTAAGATGGTCGCCATATGCAGCTGAGACTCCCGTGATCCTTGAGGAAAATAAAAAGATTATTAATTAACGAGCGTAAAAGGCTGTCATAAGACGGGAATTAAATTCAAAAGCACCAATACCTAACGGCAATTTTACTTATTCAAAAGTATATTAAAAAAACCTCTGTGCATCACCACAGTACACGAACTACGTAGCAGCAGCGAGGATCCTAATGTGTGTATACGGGATCTTACATTCTATAAATACGTATATTTTTGTGCACGCCGTCATTTGCGCACTTTTCTTTGTCTTTTTTCTATTTTCGGGAGATTACATATAAGGGAAACAATACAATTAATGTCTAACGTTCAACCAAAGTTGCATCCCTTAGCGTTACTGACAGAAAAAGCTGGGATTTTATATATATATCTTGATGATTAATTTTGTATAAACAACTGTCTGTCTTGTCGTCTAAATTTGATGTCTGTTATCTGCGCACCTAATATCTACTAGTACTAATAGATACGTAGTCCCATAGTAGATATTGCGGCAGGGGAATGAAGTGTTAGAGACTTCACCATATTAGGTCCAGCTTTATGAGTGGGATGACCAGTCCCCTTCCCTAACTCAAAAACAGAGTTATGTACCTATTCACAGCTGGGTAAACTGCTGTGTGACGCTACCAGGTTTCTGATCAGTAACCAGGTGACTGCCGTAAGAGGATAGCCATCTAACAGCTTAGTGAGCCGGGAAAACTGTGAAGAAAATAAGTAATTTAAAAAAAAACCCAGTAATTAGGAGAAACATCTGAAAGACGGTATGGAGTGTGCTTACAAAATAAATATGCATTCTTTTATCATTAAACAGGAAATAATATCAACCAGAATTTTCCTACCTGATGTACACAAACTCAGCTAAACACGTATGTAATTAAAGAGATGATCACATACATACCGTTTGGAATTTTACCTTCAATAAGCTCAGATAAACACTTCTTAAAACTAGCGAGTTGTCCCTTTTCGAAGGTTTCACTTGTAGTGTCTGAATTTAACAGCAGAACTCGATATGACCCACCACCCAGTGCGACAGCGACTGTCAACGACCTTCGTCTAAATTATTTATTTCGCCTGAGACGAAGTTTTCCATTTCTTAGTTTTTTTTTACATGGAAGTTAAGTCAGGAGCGTTAAGAGCCAGCACACGGTAACCAACGCGATGAATTACAACGATATTTGAAATAGTAGCTATACTTGAAGCTTAGAGCAGGGGGGTCAGGATACGGTCTTCAGCGATCTGTCGGTAATCACAAGGAATGCTTTAGTAGATCTCTAGTTGACGGAGGGAGAAAAAGAAAGAATCTTTAAGCTTAGGAAATTTTGGAATAGCCTTGTCCTGGTGGAATTTTTAAAAAAAAGTTTAGCAAGTTAACATTCGGTAAAATGTCATTCAGTTTGGATTGTCT